>CAUYTI010107608.1:0-50719 GCA_963575145.1 Galago senegalensis
CGCCTGTGGTCCCAGCTACTTGGGAGGCGGAGGCAGGAGACTCGCTTGAGCCCAGGAGTTGGAGGTTGCTGTGAGCTGTAATGCCACGGCACTCTACCCAGGGGGACAGCTTGAGGTTCTGTCTCAAAAAAAAAAAAAAAGCAGGGCTTTGCATCTTTCACTTACAGTACTTTCTTTGGAACTTCACTCCAGGGCTAAGTGAGTAATCAGCACTCAATAAGTAGTTCTTGACACTGATTAATGACTTCAGAATACAGTCAGGTTCACATATCTCCACAGTGATCTACTGGAATGCATATTCTTCTCCTTCTTCTTTTTTATCTTTGATGACAGAGTCTCACTCTGTAACCTAGGCTAGAGTGCAATGGTGTCAACATAGCTCACTACAACCTCAGATTCCTGGGCTTAAGCAATCTACCTGCCTCAGCCTCTATCTTTTGTAGAGACAGGGTCTTGCTATGTTGCTCAGGCTGGCCTCAAACTACTGGCCTTAAGAGATCCTCCCACCTTAGCCTCCCAAAGTGCTAGAATTACAGGTGTGAGCCAAGCCCAGCCTGAAATGCATCTTAATAACTGGCAAATGAGGTTACACATTTTTTGTTTGTTTGTTTTCTTTTTTTTTTTTTTTGAGACAGAGTTTTACTATGTCTTCCTTGGTAAGTGCCATGGCGTTGTCAAAGCTCATAGCAACCTCAAACTCTTGGGGTTAAGCAATTCTCTTGCCTCAGCCTCCCAAGTAGCTGGGACTAGAGGCATCCGCCACAACACCCAGCTATTTTTTTTTGTTACTATTGTCATCATTATTTAGCTGGCCCAGGCCAGGTTCAAACCAGCCAGCCTTGGTGCATGTGGCTGGCGCCATAACCACTATGCTATGGGTGCCAAGCCTGAACTTACATATTTAGATAACTTTAGGTGACAAACACAAAAAATGAAACACACACACAAAAAATAGAATATTTAATTTATTAAGAAAAGTATAAATCACAAAACACAGTACTCAGCACAGATAAAGCAGATGTCTTCATTAAGAACAATGAAAATGCTCTCTAGGCTCGGTGCCCATAGCTCAGTGGTCAGAGTGCTGGCCACATGTACTGGGGCTAGTGGGTTTGAACCCAGCCAGGCCTAATAAATAACAATGACAACAATAAAACACACACACACACACAAATAGCTGGGTGTTGTGGTGGGCGCCTGTAGTCCCAGCTACTTGGGAGGCTGAGGCAAGAGGCTGAGATTGCTGTGAACTGTGATGCCGCAGCACTCTACCCAGGGCAATAAAGTGACACTCTGTCTCAAAAAAAAAAAAAAAAGAAAAAGAAAAGAGAGAAAGAAAATGCTCTCTGATCTGTCAAATCAATGCATTATGATTAAAATTTTTATCTTTTCATTTCTTAAACTTTACAATGCCTAAGTACCACTGAAGGGTGCTCGTTTATTTTATTTGCCTATTTAATTCTTAGAGATGGTGCCTCACTCTATCACCCAGGCTAGAGTGCAGTGACATCATCACAGCTCACTGTAATCTGGAACACATCAAGCAAGGCTCCTGCCTCAGGCTCCCCCACAGCTGGGTCTACAGGTGCCTGCTACCACACACAGCTAATTTGTTTGTTTATCTTTGTAGAGACAGAGATCTCACTGTGCTGCTGAGGCTTGTCTTAAACTCCTGGTCTCAAGTGATCCTCCTGCCTCAACCTCCCAAAGTGCAGGGATTATAGGCTTGAGCCATTGTGCCCGACCAAGGGTGCTAATTTAATGTATAGAACTCCTAGTCTCACAACTAAAGTTTTTAATTCGGTGGGTCCAGGATAGAGCTTCAATAATTTCATTTTTCTTATATGATTCTAAAACAAGTAGTCTGATGACCATGAAGAAATACAGATCTAAGGTTTAAATTTTTTTTTCTGTATATATACTTTGTAGAGAATTGGAAAACATAAGAAAAAAAATATGGAGAAAAACATCCCCCTATAGTCCCATCACTCCAACACAGCTACTGCTTGATCAATACAATGACTTCTAGGTATATATATATGGTTATCTACAGTTTTCTTCATGCTGTATGTATTATCTGTAATATTGAATGCCTAATTTAATATTATAATACAAAAGTTTTCCTCAAGTCATTAAAAACTACCTAGATATAAAATACTTATTTTGTTCTCAAGATTTTGAATGCATTTTTCCATGGTCTTTTAATGTACTGTTTTGTTAATGAAAAGTCTAATGATAGATTTCTGATTATTTTATAGGTAATTTCTATTTTAACCTTTGAAAACTTAGCAGATTTTTTTTTTTTGAGACAGAGCCTCAAGCTATCCCCCTGGGTAGAGTGCCATAGCATCATAGCTCACAGCAACCTCCAACTCCTGGGCTCAAGTGAGTCTCCTGTCTCAGCCTCCCAAGTAGCTGGGACCACAGGCGCCCGCCACAACGCCTGGCTATTTTTTGGTTGCAGCCATCATTGTTGTTTTAGCAGGCCTGGGCTGGATTTGAACCCGCCACCTTAGGTGTATGTGGCTGGTGCCTTAGCCACCTGAGCCACAGGCGCCAAGCCAGCAGATGTTATCTATAATGTTTGATACTTTGAAATGTCATCAGCCTATGTTACACAAATAAAAATTAACTTACAAAATTAGAGGGGTGAAAAGAATAAAAATAAAGTAGATGACTTTATTTTAGAATGAAGAAAAGAACAATGCCATCTCATCCAGAGAAATGGAATGGAATAAAAAGTTCTGGTACCACTGCCTCAATCTAAGCCCTTTATATCACACGTTAATTGAGACTGACTTAGAGGTTTGGGTGGCTTTTAAAAATCCAACACAATAATTGCTTGAGCTCACAAGTTCAAGACCCAGCCTGAACAAAAAGTAAGACCCTGTCTCTGCTATAAAATAGGAAAACTGAGGCAAGAGGATCGCTTGAGCCCGAGTTGGAGGTTGCTGTGAGCTATGACGCCATGGCACTCTACCCAGGGCAATAGCTTGAGACTCTGTCTCAAAAAAAAAAAAAAAAAAATCCAACATAATGAAATAAATACTAATTCTGTAATTACATAAGGCAAACTAATACATATAAGCACTAGCATCAGTGGAGAAAAGAACTGGATATGTCATGTTGGTTAGAAAGTTTTACTCTCATGAAAGCTATAATCTAATAACGGCCTAAGAATACGGGGAGTGGGGAGGGAAAAGGGGGGGATGGATGGAGGGAGGGGGATTGGAGGGATCACTTCTGTGGTTTATCTTACAAGGGTACAAGTGAATCTTTCTAAGAGTAGAATATGAACGTTTTAACACAATGACTAAGAAAATGACATGAAGGCTATGTTAACCAGTTTGATGGAAGTGTGAAAACACCGCACTGTACCCCAGAAGTGCATTAATGTACATAGTTACCATTCAATTTAAAAAAAATTAAATTAAAAAAAAAGTTTTACTCTCTTCAGAAACCATACTTCTCTTAACCCTTGGACAATAATCACAAAACCACATACTGCAGGTGTTTCTATGCTGTGTGGGAACTTCTGCCATCGCTCCAACAACCAGAATGGCTTCCAGGGTCCAGGCAGAAAGAGCAAGAAGCAGGAAACCAAGAAGGAAGAGAGACAATAGGCTCATTACCCAAGAGACCCTATGAAAGCACAGCCAGTTAAGCCAGCAGCCAAAGCCCCTCATCAATAATGGTTCAACAGTTAAAGGGCCTGGTTTTCTTTCACAGAAAAAAAAAGGGATTTGTCTGATCAAAGACAGCCTCCATAGAATTGGGTTTTTAAAAAATGAGACAAGCTTCAGAGGCAAACTGACCCCACAGCAGTAGCTTTCTAACTTTTTCCATCCATAGTTAAGAAATACTTTTTGTATAACAACACATTTCACATATATACATACTTACATAACTGAAACAAAAGTTTCAAAATAGCACTTGACCTTTATTCCTATACAGGTGGTGGATTCTGTACTCTTTTTTTATTCTCTTCTTGTCTATTCTCTTCCTCTCCATTAGAAAGAAAAAAAAAAGTTGATCTGGACAGACTAAATTGACCTCCTGACCCAATAATGGGTTACAACCTACAGTGAAAATCACTGGCCTAAAAAACATTCTAGAAATCACCAAAGGTCATAGCTTCTTTCTTTTTTTCTTTCCCATCCACGGCTGTAAGAAAAGGCCAGTCTAGTTTCACTTTTTAATGAGAGAGAGAAAAAAATGTCAATTTTAGGGTCTAACATAGTGCCTTTATCAGGCACTAAAATATTTGTTAAATTTAAGAGGCCATTTTTGTCCTCTATTTTGTGGGTAAAGTAACATAGAAAGAAAAAAGGAAGCTAAGACTTAAAAGAGAAAAGGAGAGTTCCAATAATGGAAATACTCCGTGGGCAACGTGCTGAACATTTTGAGCATGACATCGCCAGGAGTTCTGCTTCCTCTATCACCTGAGATGCTTTGATCCATCATCTGAAGACCAAGAAGTGAAAGAAAGGCCCGTCCCAAAGGGCAGAAGATTTCAACAGAGTTTGGTAATCTACCCTATTTCAAATGAGATTTTAATCTACCCTTTAAATGAGAGAATTATTGCAAAATTAAGGACTCCAATTTAAATCGATCCAGAATGGCTAAAGCACAAACCGTACAAAGAATAAAATACAGCCAAACAAAATGAGCACTAGAAGATTAGAAAATCTTATATAATAGAGTCAAATAATTTATTTCTAGATCAGTGATTTTGAACTGGCGTGCTGTGGTACAGTGGGGTGCCATGAGAGGATCTTAGGTGTGTCTTAAAAACTTTTAAAGATCATTAATTTATTTTCGAAAGACATTCAAGGCACAGTAAGTATATTCTTTTTTTTTTTTAACTCTTTTTCTTTGTTTTTTTTTTTGTTTGTTTGTTTGTTTTGAGATGGAGTCTCAAGCTGTCACCCTGGGTGGGGAGGGGGGAGGTCACAGCTCACAGCAACCTCCAACTCCGGCTTGAGCGATCTTCTTGCCTCAGTTTTTTTCTATTTTTAGTAGAGAGGGGGTCTTGCTTTTGCTCAGGCTGGTCTCAAACTCATGAGCTCAAGCGATCCACCCGCCTCATCCTCCCAGAGTGCTAGGATTACAGGCGTGAGCCACTGTGCCTGGCCTTAATTTTTTTTTAATCAACATAATTTAAGTATGCTGTGGAAGTTTAACTATAGGTTCAAGTGTGCTGTGAGATAAAAGAACGTTGAAAAACACTGCTCTAGATACTGTCCTGAGAGACCCCACATAACAGATAATGATGCTGACAGCTATAATGGGATAGTCTATCATTAATAAAAATACATATCACTTCTCAAGAGCCCACTTAGTGCTGGGCACCATGCTAGGTACTTAATATAACTAGAAAGTGACAGGGGTAGGATAATGAACTTGACTATAACACTTTAAACTTTCATCTCTCAGTGGCACATGTCTTTTCCAACCTAAGGGGTATGTTCACAAAAATAAAGAACAGATAGCCCAATGTACAAACATGTGGAGTAATGGGGAAGAAGGAAAAGAGGAATCAGTCCTTTTAAGTAAGAGAGACAAATTACTTCAGAAAACAACTGCTTCCCTTGGCTTGGAACCTAAGCTTTAGTTCCATAGCCCTAAGAATTTATTTTAATAGCAGTTATTACTATGTGAACTCTGTATTGTCAACTAAGGACAAGAATCTTGCCACTACGAAGAATTTCAAAGAGAGAGTCTGCTTTTGATACAAATATTTGATACAGATACTAGATTGCACAAATACAGCAATCTACCTTTCCCTCTCCTAAAAATCTATCTTTATCAAATTTCATTTTATCTTGTTCAGCTTTTTAAACTTTTCTCAAATTAAAAAAAAAGTTAAATGAGAGGAATCAAATATTAATGAAGACAATGGTCGAATTATCCACTGGGGAATCACTAATTTGCACACTGAGCATCTTTACTGAATGAAACTCCTCTCGAGCTTGGGAAATCACTCAGAGGTATTCAAAATCATCAGTCTTTTAATCTTTCATTAGTTTTGAATGGCCATAAATGGCTCTCCAAACTTGATCAAGGATCTGGAATTGTTACACAGAGTACCACTAAACAATAATCTTGGCTAAGGCATTCTCATTGACCCCAAAACATGGTACTCAGTGAAATAAATGATCCCCTTAAATGTACAAATTGCTGTTGGAATAAACTTTGGAAAAGATTAGGACATTCCAACATAAAATCCCCATACTTCAATTTTTTTTTTAATTAGAGGACCTTTATTTTTACATTCTTTACCAAGTAAGAAAATCATCACATAGAACAACTTTGACTCAACTATAAAACTTATTCTTCACCCCATGCGCCTCCATGGACGTACCATCTCTTCCTCAGTCTCTTGGGGTGTATCTGTATTCCTTTTATCTGATTATATGTGACTTCACCAATGAGAGCCTGCTTATTCCTTTTAAACACGAAGGGAAGTACCATGATCCCAGATAATAAAAGGCAATGACAGAAGATCAGATTGGATGGAATGAGGAGAAACATAGAGATAATCAACCCAAGTGCAACTAGTCAGAGTCCAACTTCTCTCAGGGGGAGAAAAATCCTCCACTGCGGGGGCAAGAAAGACAACTGCATCGATACCATCTTATGAGTAAAGAAGGAAGAATACTTTATAGGTCGAAACTTTGAAATCAGTGACAATATTTAAAAATTGGTCTGTAACATTTATATGAACTTCTTTTTTTTGAGATGGAGTCTCACTTTCTTGCCCCCAGTAGAGTGCCGTAACATCACAGCTCACAGCAACCTCAAACTCTTGGGCTCAAGTGATTCTCTTGCCTCAGCCTCCCCAGTAGCTGGGACTACAGGCGTCCACCACAATGCACGGCTATTTTTAGAGACAGGGTCTCCCTCTCGCTCAGGCTGGTCTCCACAATTGTGAGCTCAAACAGTCCACCCACCTTGGCCTCCCAGAGTGCTGAGATTATAAGTGTGAGCTACTGCGCCCGACCTTATATGGACTTTAAAACAGAGAAGTCAGAGCAGAATATACAGGATGGACATAAAGTTCATGTTCAATTTACTATGTTAAACTATTTTAAATTGCACACGAACTTTATGTCCACCCTTGTATATATATGAAAAATTAAAGAGAAGAGAAATACATCCTATAGTGCTAAGATGCTCACTTTCATCTGGACTCTTGGATAGGATAAATTTTTTAAGGCAAATATAATATGGTTCCTCTGTATCTTCTGCCAACTTCCCATGAAAAATAAAGGGTTGTAAAAATAAGACTGAGTTGACTATTCTAACTCTGGATAAAATTATGAGGTCCTAGGGCATTTTTCAAAATAAGCTAGAAAGAACTTTTCTTCTGATAGCCTATTTTACAAGTAGCAAAGTATAGTACACAGGGACTCTCAATTCCTTAAAAGACCGCAAAGAAACGCAGTATGACAAAGATACAGCATTAGATCAGTTAAATTTTTACATAAGCATAAAAACTACTTCCTACTCTTTACAAACTTATTGGCCAGAAGGCAGTTTTTCACTTCATATGTTTGAAAACCGAGCAGTTAAGTGAAAAATTCCAAGACCATTTTTAAAACGCTTTAATCAGCAGAACAGAAGTGTACGAGTGAATTCTAAAATAAAATCAATGTATCAGTGAGTAAGACGTAACAGGAAAGTACTCACACCTCACAGTGAGGCTGTGATCAGACGGACGAGGCACAGATCTAAATCACAGGGTAGAGGAGGGATAGGTGCAGGGAGGAAGGGCCCCAGGAATGAACTATCAGGAGTGATAGATTCCCAGGCTCCCAGCTGGTGGTTTGGAACAAACCACTAAACAATAACAATTAACCACTAACAATACCACTAAATGGCATTTAGTCACAAATGGCAACAATAGATATCTCTAGTGTCTGGAACAGGAAAGGAACACAGAACCCTGTGGAGACTATAGACTCCTGACTCTATGACAATGCGGTAGAAGGTATGAGGACGGAGGATCTCCAGATAATCTATTCTTTTTCTTTTTTTTTTTTTGGAGACAGAGTCTCACTTTGTGGCCCTGAGTACCATGGTGTCACTGCTCACAGCAACCTCAGACTTTTGGGCTTAAGCGATTCTCTTGTCTCACCTCCCCAGTAGCTGGGACTACAGACGCCCGCAACAATGCCCACCTTTTTTTTTAAAGATGGGGTCTCACTCTAGCTCAGGCTGGTCTCCAACTCCTGAGCTCCAGCAATCCACCTGCCTCAGCTTTCCAGAGTGCCAAGATTATAGGTGTGAGCCACTGCACCCGGCCTACCCTATTCAATTTTAAAGACAGTCAATAACGAAAATGCTGTATGTGTATTCCATAGAGTATATTTTTTCTTATTCCTTTGTTGTTTTAAAATTAGTAGTAAAAGGCAAGAAATAAGAATTTCAAGAAATTCTTGAATTCTTGAATAAGAAATTCTCAAATGCAGAAATTCACAACTCAATGGTTACATAATAAGAGAGAAATGAATTGCTACTGAAATTGAAGCGGAGGAATCCGCCTGGTTCTGGTTCATCCACTGTCAGATGCAAAAGCTTCCCCAAATGTTAGAAACTCAGCACACCCGTTTCTAAAGAATTCAACACCACTAGTGAATTCCTTTTCAAACTGAAATTAAGTTCTTGGATAACTGCATTAGACCCTTTACTGTCCACACTGCAGCCCCTTGAAAAGAAGGATCGATTTGAGATTTAAATCTGGAGATTTCTACATTTTACAAAGTTGGTAGAGAGAAGGAAGCCACTTGTGTTTTGTTCTTGAGAGCTGATAGAGAGAGGAGAATTAATGAAAACTGTAGTTGGAAAGAACTGATGTAAGAATTTCCTATAACCAGAGAGAGATCATTCCGTTTTGGATTTTTTTTTTTGGTAGTGTCCACATTACAATTTAAATCTATAACTTAAGCTTTCAGCATTATTTTAAAATGAAAGCTGCATCATCTATACTCATCAATACACAGCCTACTAAATTTAAGAGGCACATATTCCAGTCTTAGGCATAAGTAGAGTACTAAGCAGACTTGAACAAGAAATTCTTTATGTAGCACAGTGGATTTTCTGAGCAACTGGCAACATATGAAGGACCAGGATATACTAAGCTCCCATCAACCACCTAAGTCATGTTATGATTGCTCTCCTAAACTAACCTCTGCCACCTTCCCCACCTCCCCTTCCCACACATATCCACCTGGTTTTTTTGTTTGTTTGTTTGTTGTTTTTATTTCTGTTTTGAGACAGAGCCTCAAGCTGTCACCCTGGGTAGAGTGCCATAGTGTCACAGCTCACAGCAACCTCAAACTCTTGGGCTTAAGCGATTCTCTCGCCTCAGCCTCCCGAGTAGCCAGGACTACAGGCACCTGCCACAAAGCCCGGCTATTTTTTTCTTTTTTTTGCAGTTTTTGGCCAGGGCTAGGTTTGAACCCACCACCTCCAGTATATGGGGCCAGCACCCTACCCCTTTGAGACACAGATGCCACCCCCGGCTATTTTTCGTTGTTGTTCCAGTTGTCATTGTTGTTTTAGCGGGCCTGGGCCAGGTTCAAACCGTCAGCCTCAGTGTATATGGCCGGTGCCCTATCCACTGAGCTACAGGCACCACCCTCTACCTGTTCTTGGTAGTGAAATAGTGACTAGAAGACATTCATCCTAATTGGATTTTATTTGAAGAAGAAAGGAAATTATCTATTCAATATAACTTAGTTAAAATTTTAGGTATGAGCAGGGAAGCAGAAATAGGAAAATTAACTTAATCTGTGTACAAGTTGAAATTGTCCCTAGTTTTGAAAACAGAATAATCAGAACTTAGAGATTTCCCTTTTGATTCCAAAGAGGAGGGTGGAAGAAAAAGAAAGAGGAGAAAAGGAGCAGAAGAGAGGGAGGGACGGAGGACTTAAGACACTGAAACGTGCTTTAGGTTTCTGCCAAAGTCCTATAAAAACCGAACACAAACCTCCTAGTTAACTACTGACATTGGCATGTGCTTTTAATTATATTCTGAAAATGTGCAAGCAGGCAAGGCAAAATTATATCATGGCTCTCATTTACATTTATCATTCCCTCACTATGGGAATATATAATCACATATAGACATCTGGGGATGATTATATATGAAGATAGGCCTTTCAAGATCAAGTTTAAGAGTTCTAATGTCTTTCTATTCATATAATAATCATAAGGCAACCAACTAGAGCTGTTTTAGGGAATAGAGAAATATATGGGGAAGTCCAAAGGCTATCTCTTCACCACGTCTGAAAATTTTACAGTTATTTCCTTTACTCTCTCCACCCTCCACATTAAAGTTCAGCGGTGATGCTACCTTTCCCTTACCTAGTTATACACATCACTTTCCTTGGTAAGAATTATGTATTTTTTTCCTTTGAATCAAAAGTGATGCCAAATTATCGCTACTATATCTGGTTTTTTTTTTTTTTGAGACAGTCTCACCCTGTTGCCCCAGGCTAGAGCCAGCCCAGCTCACAGCAATCTCTCTTGCCTCAGCATCCCAAGTAATTGGAACGAGAGTCGCTTGCACAATGCCCAGCTAGTTTTTCTATTTTTCGTAGACACAAGGTCTCACTCTTGCCCAGGCTGGTCTCAAACTGCTAAGCTCTAGGGATCCTCCTGCCTCAGCCTCCCAGAGTGCTGGGATTACAGGCATGAGGTGCTGCCGCTGGCCTTATCACTACTACATCTTGACTCTTCTGATCCCCAATCAGAATTTCTTCTACTTATTGAAGGTGACATTTTCTAGTGCAAAAAAAATTCAAGCAAAATGGGGTTAGACTAGAATGAACGTGACTCACAGATGAACTTGAACTGAAACAGAAAACGTGCTGGTGAAATCCCTCCCTTAACAACTTTACCTTATAAACAATAAACATGGTAACCTATCCAAGAACAACTTGGGTATCAAGTTCTCCTTGCTGTTTGTATTTTGCCATGAACTAGTTCAGCAGGCTTTGCTTGCCTTTCACTAAGGATGCTTCTAAACCGACTCTGAAGGAAGGACTGCAGTGCTTTGTGCAGGAAGATGGGGCTCTGAATGATCAACTAGTGGCACTTCCCCTGCAGGCATGATAGATGTGAGACGCACTGGTTAGTACACATGTGACAGTACTAACAAAAATGTGGTGCTTAGCAAAAAGCTCACCAAAACCATGACTGCATTTAACTGGAAGATAATTTTGAACTCTACCATGCTCACTTTTACTTTTAACAAGACACATTTAAAGGAGGTATTTACTAGATACAATACAAAGAAGCTTTTTTTTTTTTTTGAGACAGAGCCTCAAGCTGTCCCCCTGGGTAGAGTACTATGGCATCACAGCTCACAGCAACCTCCAACTCCTGGGCTCAAGAGGTTCTCTTGCCTCCGCCTCCCAAGTAGCTCTGGGACTACAGGTGCCTGCCACAATGCCCGGCTATTTTGGGGCTGCAGCTGTCACTGTTGTTTGGCAGGCCTGGGCTGGATTCGAATCCACCAGCTCAGGTGTATGTGGCTGTGGCTGGTGCCTTAGCTGCTTGAGCCACAGGCGCTGAGCCTACCAAGGAGCTTTATAAAGGAAATTTCAAACTAAGGCTCTCTCTAAAGTCTTGCTTAAACTTTCTTTCCTATTCAAATGGCCATCAAAGTTAAGTGTATAATAGGGTTATACAAGCCTATCAATGAGAGCTATGGGGAGTACAAATGGTTATTAAATCCCAGTAAAGGGGACAAGAATCCTCTGACTCCTAACAAGGAAAGGGATAATAATTCACTCAATATGGCTATGGTTGGGCGCCGTAGCTTAGAGGTTAGGGTGCCGGCCACATGCTCTGGGGCTGGTGGGTTCAAACCTGGCCTGGGCCTGCTAAACAAACAAACAAACAAACAAACCAAAAAAGAAATATATGTATATATATATATATGGCTATGGTTTCAGAACATCTGTGAAATATTTCCCCATAATCTTAGTAATTTCTACACTTTTAATGTACAAAGGATATCTTACTATTTATTCCCTTGTCAAAAAAGAATAGTTAGGCCATGGAAGCCAAAAGAGATTTTAACACAAAATACTTGAACTACTAAAAGCAGAGTCGATCTTTGACTTTTATTTGGGCTTTTGCAGATAAGATACTCATGCCAAACCACAGACTCCTCCTCCAAACTCTTTTTCTTTTTATCTTTTGACACTGTGAGGGCTCTGATGGGTCTCTTTATGTAGTGGTATCTTTTTGGCAGAAGAGGTTTCCTCAGGTTGAATTCAGCCCTGGCTCTTCAAAGGCTAATCAGAACCACACCACCTCACACGCTGCTAGACAATGCCTGTGGTGTCGTGTTAAGCCTTCATCACTTCAAGAGACAATTCAATTTCTCTTTTCAATTTGCATACCCGTCACTCATAACAAAACCCAGCCTGCAGCCCAGAAAAAGGCCAAGAACTGCCCACATCTGCAACCCCGGCCACTGCCTTCACCACTCCCTTTTCAATACAAAAGACAAGAAGGAAGAGGGACTCCTTGTAGGGTCTTCCATGTAAATAACGTTGCCACACTTCCCAAGTCCAAGATGATCTCAGTACTTCGGAGGGGAAAGGTTGAAAAATGCTCCACAGAGGGTCAGGACCTGGACATAAAAGGTATGTAGACAACGCTGAAATTCACCTCGTCCACGTATCGGGGCCCCGGCTGTGGCACTGCCTGTCTCCCACCCAGGTTTGCTCTCCCACAATTCAAACTCAGTGACAAAAGATTTGAGGGAGTGAGCAGAGGTACACAAAGCAGAAGAAACATCGAATTAAGAAAACTTTTAAGCAAGAGTAAAAGTGCGGGCCTGTCTGCAGCACAAAGATGGCTTTCTCAGAGACACAGAAAGCCGCATTGTCTGGATCGGGCCAGTGTGCACAGGACACTGACAGCTCTAGAGAAGGCCAGAGACAAAGAAATCGCAGCCTAGTACCTGGGGAAAAAGATTTCCAGGGCTTCTTCAGTGAAAATGAAATCAAAATCAACTTTTCAGTAACGTTTGTACAGGAGAATGCCAAATGAAACATACAATTTCTCAACTTTACTACCACAATCACGGCAGGCCTGAATCCCACGCTGAGATGTGTAGAGTTACAGGTGGAGATTATTTTGTCTTTAAAAGATACATGGGCAATTATTTCTGACATGTTTCAGCAAGCAACAGTAATTTTAATTTCAGAATCGTCAGGGGAAAAAATTCTAAGCTAGTATCTTTAAAGGGTCCCTTCCTCAAAAGATAAAAGTTTGACTTCATCAAATGATTTTAGCAGTAGCATCCTGACGTTTCAGTTCAAGGACAATGTTTTCAAGCACCAAATATGTACTAAGTGCAGTGTGTGGTAATGCAAAGAATACAAAGATAAAACAAGTTTGTGTCCGAAAGAAATTTGTCGTGGGAGTGGGAAGTTGGGGAAGTAGAGAAAGAAGATGGTTCTACTTATTGTATCGAAGGAACATGGTGAGTGCCGTGCAAAAGGTACCAAAGCGTGCGAAGCACCACTGAAAAGGCTCTGATACAGCCTCATAAGGAAAGTGACACCCGAGAAGCACCAGCCAAGACAGGCAGGACTTCGACAGGCAGAAATAAGGCATGCTTCTGGAACCCCCATTCTGGGGAGAGCAGTGACTCCTAGACTTCTTCTTCCTCTTCTTCTTTGTCTTTTTTTTTTTTTTTTGATTCCCAGACTTCTTAATTTCATGAATTAGTAAAATTGCTGGGGAGGGGGGAAAAATGGTGGTGAAAGAAGCTGAAAGCTAGGAACTGTGTATTCCCTAAAACTTGCTCGGGGAGACAACTGAGCTGGAAATAGCCTGTCTTTCCCTCAGAGAAACAAAATGGCAAGAATTCTATGATAACAAGTTATTTATTTTCCAAATGCTAGGGAGATAATGACCATTATAACCAGCAGGTTATCAGGAACATTTTAATTCAAAAAATGTAGAAAACATATTACCTTAGAGAGTGAAAATGGCATGTTTCCCTCATGTGAGGGCCACTAGTAACTTCACACTGGTCAGATGAAAATGTGGCCACAACTCAGCCAGCACAGGTTTCAGGGTCCCTGTTTAGAGTCTAGTACTCCCATAGGGGACGGAGAGAGATACGGCTGCAGCCACACTAGGGGAGTTTGGAGTAATAGGCTGAGGCTGATGTATTGGTTTGAGCAAAGTAAAACAAAACTGTCAGGAGGAGGGATAAGGGATTAATATTCTATGATAATCAGAGCGATGCTCTAAAATCTCATTGGCTCTGAGTGTGTAGGATGGAATGGGGGGAGGGGACAGCTGCCCAAGTGAGACTGGAAGTGCTCAGGCCACTTAGAAGGATATTGAAAAGTCTGGGTGCGAGGTGTGGAGGGCCTAAACTAGGGTGGTGGAAGAAGGAATGGAAAGGGCTTGGCAACAGGGACCGAGGAAAAGGGAGAGAGGCGAAGATCACTTCCAGCTTTTGAACCTAGATAACTGGGAGAAAACATTATGGCAGTGTTGACAGACACATGAAAATTCATGAAAGGCATTAGATAAGAGGAAAGAATTCATCGTGATAGGAGAGGGAGGCATCTGAGAGGTGGGGATATAACAAAATAGAAAGTTAAGGAGTCATACACAGAAGGGGGCAAGCTTACCTCCATCACCACTGGGGATTTCTGATTGCTTACTACATGCCTAGCACTGCTCTAGGGGGTAGGGATACAATGAAGAACCACAGCAGGTCTGGTACCTGCACTCATGGAGTTTATAATCTGGCAGGAAAGACAGGCATTAATGCAATGATCACACAGATGGGTGTAATTACAAATTGCATTAACGTGTCTAATTTCCAAAAGAGAAAAAAATGAAAACAGAGAACAGACACCAGGAAATGACTTTCATTAAAAGGGAAAATGAGACTACCAATGGAAACAGAAGGCACAATTAGAAGAGTAGGAAGGATATTGGAGCAGACAATTCCTGGAAGCTGATGAAGATGGAGTTCCAAGGAGCAGATAATAAACAGTGCCAAGTGCTGCTGAGAGTCCACAGAGAATGAAGACTGAGAAAGGGCCACTGGCCTGTTGTTCAATGAGGAGGCCATGATGACTTGAGTGCAGGACTGAAGGGGAGGAGCAGGATTTCCAGGGCAGTGAGTGAGAAGGTAGAAAGTGCAAGTGACAAGACCTCTCAAGAAGTTAAACAACAAAGGAATGGAGATGGGGATATGGGCAACTTGAGCTTATAGGATCTCCTTATCAGAAGGCGGATGATTTCAACAAGATAGAAAGCACAGCATAAGGAGCCAGCAGAAAATGAGAGAGAGAGAAGTAAAAAGATATAGATGAGGAGAGGAATGATTGCGAGAGCTGGGTCTGGAGAATGGGAAGAATATCCATCAACA
This sequence comes from Galago senegalensis, assembly GCA_963575145.1. NCBI lineage: Eukaryota > Metazoa > Chordata > Mammalia > Primates > Galagidae > Galago > Galago senegalensis. The sequence continues at coordinate 15,428 of CAUYTI010107608.1, forward strand.
GGTTAGCACTGGCTCCTGGGAGAGAAGGGCAAAGAAAATGAGGGGAGGTGAAAATACCCTGAAATTAGACATGGTAAGAAAGAATGGTAAGGCCGGGCGCACTGGCTCACGTCTGTAAGCCCAGCACTCTGGGAGGCCGAGGTGGGCGGATTGCCTAAGCTCATGAGTTTGAGACTAGCCTGAGTCAGAGCAAGACCCCATCTCTAAAAATAGCCGGGTGTTGTGTTGGGTGCCTGTAGTCCCAGCTACATGAGAGCCCGGGTGTTGTGTTGGGTGCCTGTAGTCCCAGCTACATGGGAGGCTGAGGCAAGAGAATCACTTGTGCCCAAGAGTCTGAGGGTTACTGTGAGCTGTGACACCAGGGCTCTCTACCGGGGGCAACAAAGTGAGACTCTGTCTCAAAAAAAAAAAAAAGAAAAAGAAAAGAAAAGATGGTGAGGAAGCACTTGATAGGGGGTAGGAGGTCTTTTCAGAAAAATGAGAGTGATGTCATTTCAGTGATACGCAAAGAGCTGGGAATTAAAGAGACTGTCATCAGCTGTCAAGTGTTAATCACTCAACATGTATGAGGGCCTTCCATGTGCCAGCAACAGCGCATCTATGCCTGGTGTAAATGAAGTCAGCAGGCATTTATTACTACGGATAAATACCCAGGGTAAAAAAGAAACAGGTTGATTGTCTTGCTTTCACATCTAAAAAGAAGACCACAAGCAGTAACAGGTGATAATTACCCATGTCTTGAAGCTTATGTATGTGTTAATGAATGAGCTATCACTATTGCAGGAGCTGAAGATCCACTCCTCAGAAGGAAATATGTGGTGCTAGTTTATTCATTCCACAAACAGGTACTGTGTGCCTGAGTGTCAGGTCAATGAACCCTGAAGAGGCAAGTCATGGTTCCTGTCGTTTAGGAGGTTCCAGTCCTGAAAGCGCCTGCTCTTTCCGCCATTTTGGTACGTCACTGCTTGGTACTGTGTGTTAACTGACATCACCGTCACAAATCTTTGAGCTTCACTAGGAAGTAAAACTCTCTCCACCCAAACAATCAGCAAGATACTTTTCTGATATACCAGACTTTTATAGAGGGAACAGACCAGAGAGGTCCATGGCACGGTTTTTCAATGCCGTTAAACTCCAAAATGAACTCTCTGGAAACCACTGCAGCTTTCAATTATAAGTCAAATGCACCACTTCTCTGGGTGTAACCCTTTCGACTATAGTCAGAATAAAGTCTATACTTCTTACATCAATTACCCTTCATGCTGTCCCTACCAAATCTTGTACTATGCTTGCACGTGTATATTTTTTTTTATGTTTAAAAACATTTTTAAACTCTCACCTCACCTTCCTGGTCCAAAGCAAGTACTATACAAAACCAAACCCACTTTGGGCTTTATGCCTACCATGTACACGTAATCATTATGTACCAAATAGCACAAGGGGGGAGTGTGAAACAGGAAAACAATCATGTTTTATGCTCACACTGACACATTAATTTTCCTGATGAGATAGTTTAATGATTGAAAAGAAAGTAACATAACAGCGTATATTGATATTGTAAAATATGATTAATGACTTTTTTGAAATTAAACTATCATCACCTTGATTATTAGGTTAAAAAAAAATCTATTAACTAACTTTCAAGTTGGATAATTTACTCCATTAAAATCAGCCCCGGTGTTTCAAGATTTAATGTATTGTTCAAATTCATGTATGCAGACAAACTCATTAAAATTCAGGAGACTTCACTTAGAAACTCACTGCACTTGAAATTCAGGGCCCTAACAGAGGGCATTGAGCTAGAATATTTAAACTGAAACACTTATCCCTTCTAGACAGGGCATTCTACACTGTTTTGTTGTTTACGTTTTCACCCCAAGTAGGAATTGCAGATGCCCTAAGAGTATGCAGCAGTTGGAAGGCCAGGAAGAACTTGCTTCCTCTGTTACACTGACATGCTGCACCAGAGGTCAAGGGCTGCTTTGCAACCCCTCCTTACTCTTTATGCCACCTGATAGCAGAGACAATCACCTTCACTCTGGGAATGAGATTAAAGATAAATATTTCTAATTCTAGCTTTATAAAACACATGTAGTCTTAAGCTTTCTTAAGAACTAATTTCTATGGCTCAGCACCCATAACACGGTGGTTATGGCGCCAGCCACATACACTGAGGCTGGCAGGTTCAAATCTGGCCGGGACCAGCTAAGCAACAATGACAACTGCCACAAAAAATAGCCGGGCGTTGTAGCAGGTGCCTGTAGTCCCAGCTACTTGGGAGGCTGAGGCAAGAGAATCACTAAGCCCTAGAGTTTGAGGTTGCTGTGAGCTGTAAGGCCGTGGCACTCTACCAAGGGCGACATAGTGAGACTCTGTCTCAAAAAAAAAAAAAAGAACTAATTTCTAGAAAATTGAAGCACATCCCAGTAACGAAAACGTTTCCATTTGTATTTTTTATGAAACTCATTCTAACAGGTGCTGCTTCCTAAGTTACCTATATGAAACATGAAACCCTCACTGAGGGTTTAGTGAGCCTGACTGTGTGCTAGGCCCTGTGCTAAATGCTTTTCTAAATTACTTCACAGCAAACCTCTGCAGAGAAGAGAATCTGACACCATGCTGGCTAGAGAACTTAGTTAGGTCATCCAGCTGGTAAGGAGGGGCCCACAGTTCACCCTAGACCACACCACCTCCCCAAAGATAATGAATCTTTTTTTTTTTCGAGACAGAGTCTCACTTTGTCACCCTCGGTAGAGTGCTGTGGTATTATAGTTCATAGCAAACTCAGACTCTTGGGCTCAAGCAAGTCTCTTGCCTTAGTCTCCTAAGTAGCTGGGACCACGGGCACCTGCCACAACACCTGGCTACTTTTTTAGAGGTAAGGTCTCACTCTAGCTCAGGCTGGTCTCAAACTCCTGAGCTCAAGCAATCCACCCACCTCGGCCTTCCAGAGTGATAGGATTACAGGTGTGAGCCACCAAACCAGCAATAATGAATCTTAAAAAAAAAAAAAAAATTACTGAGTACTGTAGGAGCAGAAAAAACCACAGTGGTTAGAAACACAGACCACCTAGGTTCAAATGAAGGCTGATTCTACCATTTACTATCACTGAGAAGTTACTGAACCATTCTGTGCCTCAATTACCTCATTCGGAAAATAGGACTAAGAACATAACTAAGATGCTGATATGAGAGTCAAATGGGTCAAGCATGAATAATGTTCATTCCTAAAACAATAATTGGTATACAATAAGCACTCAATAAACATTAGCTCTTATTAAAAGCAAATGCTGGCCAGGCACAGTGATTCATGCCTATAATCATAGGATCTGGGAGGCCAAGCCAGGAAAATTGCTTGAGGCCAGGAATTCCAGACTAGCCAGAGCAAGAGCAAGACCCCATCTCTACTAAAAATGGACAAATTAGTCATGGTGGTATATGGGAGGCTGAGGCAGGAGGATCTCTTAAGCTGAGTAGTCTGAGGTTGTAATCAGCTATGACGATACCACTGCACTCTAGCCTGGGGAAAAAGCAAGACCATGTCTCAAAAGGAAAAAAAAGTGCTCTAACAATGAAGTCTCCAAGGATTACCAAGGATCTTATAGCTGTCTGGACCTACCCTCTGTGAACAGCGAAGTCACTCATGCACATTCACACACACACTCCTCTTAGAGGGCTTCCCACGTGCTGACCATATTACACACATGATAATGCACTTAATTCTCAAAATTTAAAATCCTGCAGGGGAGTTACTATCCTTTTAACACTACAGGAAGTGGTTAAACAATGTGCCAAATGCTCTCAAATAGAATCAGGAATTGAACTTTGGAGTTTCTGTCTGAAAAGCCAAGTTCTTTGATCTACACCATTACTTTGAGTTCTTAGGTCTACTTTTTCCTCTTGTCAGTCAGTCCATTGGTTATAACTTAGGGTCAGAGTTTTGAAACGGACTTAAGAGTATACCTAACACAGCATTTTTATACATGAAGAAACAGAAACTGGTTCGGCACCTGTGGCTCAAGAGGTTAAGGCACCAGCCATATACACCTAAGGTGGTGGGTTCGAATCCAGCGTGGGCCCACCAAACAACAATGTTGGCTGCAACCAAAAAAAATAGCCAGGTGTTGTGGCAGGCACCTGTGGTCCCAGCTACTTGAGAGGCGGAGGCAGGAGACTCGCTTGAGCCCAGAAGTTGGAAGTTGCTGTAAGCTGTGATGCCAGGCACTCTACCTAGGGTGACAGCTTGAGGCTCTGTCTCAAAAAAAAAAAGAAAAGAAAAAGAAACAGAAGCCCAGGAAGTTTACTGCTGACTTGCCTGAGGTCATGGAATGAATGTCATTTCCACAGTACCACACTACCACTTGCTCCTCTCAGAGGTTGGTAGCCTGCCTCTGGGAAGCCCCAAGCCCTGCTTCTATTCTTTTACGGACAGAGAGAAACTACTGACCACTAAATAAAACAAGAATACAAAGGCTAAGTCAGGACCCAGAGACTTCTCTGCGAGGCAAGTTCATAAGTTTTAGCAAGTGGATTTTGTTTTATCAAGTTCAGCTGCTCAGTCTTCTCTGCTTTCTGGCTCACCGTGGCATTAGGGAGACTTAGAGTTAACAAACAAATCAGGAGTTAGTCTAGTCTACAATGCCACTGTGTGTCCAAGGAAAACTTCGCCAAAAAGGGTTTTCACAAACAAAAGGTAAAGTAGATATAATTTCACCCTCAACAAAAGAACAGGCTAATATGAGGTTTAAACTTAACTTGCCAAAGGAAGGAAACTCGTAATTAAGGTAGCTGTTCCAAGCACACCATAGCTAAGGCCAAAAACATAAACTCATAAAAAACCAACAGTCCCACGCGGAGAGATAATGCTGAGATTACAGATATAATTACTTTCCTTCTCATAAAAAGAGTCACGTTTTTATTAAACTCTGTCCCTCCTACCCCTATTCAACTGTGCACATGTCTGATTGCTTCCTAAGGGACTAGGTAAGAGGTCAGGGGACAACCCAAAACCACAACTCCACTGTCCTCCAGGGGCCAACAGGCAACTCGACACATGTTTGCATTAGCTGTTACTGGGACTTGTCCAAGGAGAGGTTGATTTCATCTTCTCACTCAACACGCTTTTTACAGACCCCTGAAGGGACTGGTCCTATGGCTAAGTACTTAACACACAGAGTCCTGTGGAAACTCAGCACCCATTCTGAGAGAAGCAGACTGTTGTGGACAGAGTGCCTTCCAGAACCGAAGTGGGAAGCTCCTATCTTGGCTCCTCCGTCTACTTACTTGACTGATTAAATCAATCACCCTCTTGAACTTTAGATAATCTCTTTTCATCTTATGATTTTGTAAAGGTACAAGTGTAGGGAAGGGGCAACTGATGTTGTCTTTTATTTTTGGAAAGTTTTTGTTTGTTTTTGGAGACAGGGGCTCATTGTGTACTTTGCTGCCCAGGTTATGAGAGCAGTGGCACAATCACAGCTCACTCCAACCTCAAACTCCCAGGCGCAAGTGACCCTCCTGCCTCAGCCTCCCGGGTAGGGAGGCACGCACCACCACGTCTGACTAATATTTCTACTTTTGAAGAGATAAGAACTTGCCAAGTTGCTCAGGCTAGTCTTAAACTCCTGATCTTAAGTAATACCCCCCTTGCCCTCCCAAAGTGCTAGGATTACAGGCTTGAGCTACAGAGCCTGGCCTGATGGTGTCTTCTAACCCATGTAAGTCTCCCCACATAAGATCCTTGAGAGGCTCCCTGCTGCTCCCAGCATACAGTTCAGACTCTTGAACAAGGTTTAGAGGCTCTTCACTGTCTTTTCTCTTAATTACTCTTCGACTTTACCTCTTGTCGCATTCCCACTTCATCTGAGGCTTCAGCCAAACAAGATGTCTGAATTCCCCCAGAGGGCTGTGCAGTCTCCCCCATCTGCAGGAGCCCCCGGCCTAGAGAACCAGTCCTCCTTACTCTTTTTCATTCTACCTAATTCCCCCTTCATGTTCTGATTTGAGTTGAGATATAATTCCCTCCTAGAAGTTTTCTCCAACTTCTCCTCTGCACATTTTCATAACATTTTATATTTCTTTCTTTCTAGACCTTTTCATTATTGTGTTAAATGTGCCTGGATATTCCCCTCTCAAAATTCTGCATACTATAAATAATGTATTATTGACTGAGTGAATTTAGTGAAAATGATAATGACACAGTCTGGCATGAGTAGTTGACTAACTAATCACTACGGTTCCCCCACTCAACTACACAGGTAATGAGGAGAGGGTTTTGGAGATCTACTTCAAATCTCATCCCACCTCCAGTCATGCATGGCTCATCAAGGGCCAGAAATGTGCTTAGATCCTATATCTCCCAGTTCAGTGTCTTCCTTTCCTCCCACAAAATGATGTCTACATCTAGATCATATGCCAAACCATCAGTGTCTTTTCACAGCAAGAGAACTGAAGGCAGATGAGGTGTAAGAGGAAAGAGACTTGAAATCAGAAAAGGAATGTTCCGGTGGCGCCTGTGGCTCAAGCGGCTAAGGCACCAGCCACATACACCTGAGCTGGCGGGTTCGAATCCCGCCAAACAACCATGATGGCTGCAACCAAAAAAAATAGCCGGGTGTTGTGGTGGGCGCCTGTAGTCCCAGCTACTTGAGAGGCCAGGGCCGGAGAGTCACTTGAGCCCAGGTGTTGGAGGTTGCTGTGAGCTGTGAAGTTACAGCACTCTACCCAGGGGGACAGCTTGAGGCTCTGTCTCAAAAAAGAAAAGAAAAGGAATGTTCCATGTCAGGTTCCATGAGACCTTGGGCAAATCCCGTGCCTCTGGACCTCAGGCCTATCATCTATGAAATGGAAATTTAGCACCAGAAAAGGCTTTCCATTACTTCAAATTATTTTTCACCTACTTTGCCATGTTTTATGGGAAGAAAAAGAATATTTGAAAATGCTTTATTCTCGGGTAGCCAGCCTTTTTCTCTCTGCCACACATTGGAATAATAACAGTTGGTCTTGGGTCACACAGTAAAACAGAAACACTAACCAAAGCTGATTAGCAAAAAAAGGGTCTGCACATACTTTTTGCAATATCCTACACCACAGATAAGCACAAAAAGTCCTCACAAAATCAGCAGGTGACCTGCAGAAGCCCCTACTTTATAAATCTCTTCCCAAAGAAATAGTTTTACAACATCCAAGTAGTTATTTTTCTGGTGACATTTAGCTTTATTACTCAAGCCACAACATTTTTAAGGACAGTATTCCAAACCAGTAGGCAGGCTCAGCACCCGCAGCTCAGCAGCTGGAGCACCGGCCACATACAGCCGGGCTGGCAGGTTCAAATCAGGCCCCGGCCTGCCAAACAATAATGACAGCTACAACCAAAAAAATATCCGGACGTTGTGGCAGGTAGTCCCGGCTGCTCGGGAGGCTGAGGCAAGAGACTTTTAAGCCCTAGAGTTTGAGGTTGCTATGAACTGTGATGCCACAGCACTCTACCAAGGGTAACAGACTCTGTCTCAAAAAAAAAAAAAAAGTCAGAACCATTAGGCAGTCTCTTTACTACAAAACAAAAATTTTACCCAATTTACCAGATGAACAGGCTTGTTTGAATTAACTACACTACTTCTTCCTTCTGTCTATATGTCATCAAAATACTAGTGTCCACCAGTGCAAAGAACCCTAGCCCACAATCATTAACCGATGAACAAAAAGAACAAACCCTTTTTCTTTACAGACACTGATTTCATAGACTCACAGAAAGCTGCAGCCAGAAGACACTCTGAAGACCAGGAAAGCCTGGACTCGCCTTTCACGCTGAGAAAACAGGCCAGTCTCAAGTCTTCTAGAGGGGCTGGTGCCATGAGTGACTGCAAACACACACCAATTGTTTTTCGCCGTTCTATATGCTTTCTTTTACAATAATTAAAAGATGATTCTAACAAAAAATGTGATAAATCATATAATGAGGTCACAACATAAACTTAAAATGTAATGTTTGTCAGCTGAAGGCTGAAAGGCCAAGACAGAAACGTACCTCTGATGATACATTACATATGCATGTTTTTAAACTTCATTACGAGGAAATTCTGTGTATGTAACATAAATTATTTCACCTCTCTCACAAATTTTTCATGCTTCTATATGGTTGCAAAATGTCAAAACGATAAAGTTGACAAAATGGCAAATGCAATAGCTCAAATGATTTTGTTTGTGGACAGTACCCTGGTCTGTGCAGCGCTGTCCATTATTGGCTATGACTGAGATGACTGCCAATTTCTTATTATCTAGTTCTAAACAATATAAGAGAGTAATAGCCGTCCAAGGACACTACTAATTCTAACTTATCCCGTAGATCACTGCAACTGCTAACAAAATAAGGGAGACTAAACAAGTAGCCAAAGAAACTGATGTTGTTTTCATTCATCTCTTCCCAACTCAATCCTCTCTCCCCAGTCTTGGTTTGAGTGAGGTGCTAATGGGCAATGAAATGAGAACATGGTCGCCGTCATTCCAAAAATGGAACAGGTAACTCAGAAGAAAGAATGGTTTTCCAAGCTATATCAAGATTTTATTCAGACATCTTTAGATGAGAAAAAATTCCTTACTGGCTCCGCACCTGTAGCTCAGCGGCTAGGGCACCAGCCACATACACCAGAGCTGGCAGGTTCGAATCCGGTATGGGCCTGCCAAACAAAAATGACGACTACAACCAAAAAATAGCCGGGTGTTGTGGCAGTCACCTGTAGTCCCAGCTACTTGGGAGGCTAAGGCAAGAGAATTGCTTAAGCCTAAGAGTTGGAGGTTGCTGTGAGCTGTGACGCCACAGCACTCTACCCAGGGTGACAACTTGAGACTGTCTCAAAAAAAAAAAAAAATTCCTTATTGAAAACCATAAACAGCTATCCCATCCAGATGCATAAGCTATAAACAAATTACAGTAGAGTTAGTCCTTGACATCTCACAATCCGATCTCTTTTTCCTTACAGTGGATTTTGCGTATTTGTATGTATATATACATGAGGAGATTAGAGAGTATTTTGCAATATCTATTCCAGATTAAAAAAAATATTGCATAGAAAGAAAAGCATAATTTATTTTTTAGATCACCCTCTATTCCACATCAGAACCTGATCGTCCTTCTTCAGAGTTTGTCCTTCCACCTCATACATCAGGAAAGTAACTAGGATTCATTGTCATCATTACTGTCAAGTTTTTTGCCAAAACATGCAAAATTACAGTCTGATATGGGAAGCTATGCCAACACAAGGCCATGCAACGCTATTGCTTACTAGCTCTGTGGTTAGATTTCGTCACGATGGGGTGTGATTCCTACCTGAAATCCTGCAATGCTATCACCAGACTACAAGTACCATGGTTGTCCAGACTACCTGTCCACTAACCTAGTCTGTTAGTGATAGCAAGCCTAAATTTGATGACCATAATGACAGGCAGAGCTTAGCATTTACCCCAGGAGCCAAGAATTAAAATTCTGGGCTGAGGAAGATGAGAGCCCCCTGGAAAATCCCCAGGGGTTCAGCAACAGGTAAATACCAGAGCAGTTAATTAAACTGAGACTCAATGCTACAGGTAGAACAGCAAGAAAACACCTCGCAGCTAACAGGGCTGCTGTGGAGAGCTGTTTCCACCACTTTATATACTTCCCAGAGGAAGGCCCAAGGAAGACAATCCAATATCTACTTCCTTTCAGGTCCTTTTTTTTTTGTTACCTCTTGTATGTGTGTATGAGAGGCTAGACAGGTGAAGGGAGGTGGGGACTTTCAGGGTCTTATTAATTCAACTCAAAACAAGAAAAATTCCCAAACGCAAAACTGAACATAGGAAAAGGACATATTTACAGACATAATATAACCGCTATATTATTTACTCATATTGTTAATACTAACATTTAGCCATATGTGCTGGATAGTAAAGAGCTACCTGTTCACTTTGGAAAACAGCAAATGTGGAGGAAGCTGCCACCTCCCTCTCCCTCCACTGTCCTTGGCAGACGTTAGGAATCCACCACAGCCTCAGCCCTGCTGAGCTCAGACAGGACCCCAGAACTCTGTCTGCAGCACACAGCATTCCAGCCAGCCACTACCAGGCATCAGGACTGACATTTTTCATCCCTGCTTTGTGTATTCCTCAACATATATCATGCCAAAATAGTGGATCTTTAAAGGAAACCACTTTGTGACAGTTTCAAGACGAAAGTAAAACCTTCCTTTCGTCTATTGGATAAAGTGGCAATTTTTTTTTTCCTGTAGTAAGGGGAGAAAACAACCATAAACATCACTTTTCTTCTAGACATATGCTGGTCTAGTGAGCTACACAAGAAGTCTGTACAAAAATGTTTATATCAATGTTTTAAAAAATAGAATTTGGCTTTATTCACCCCAAATGCCCAGTTCAGTCCCAACCCACTCACTACCCTGTCACTCAATCGAGTGCCAGGCAGAACACAGACACAAATACAGCTCCATCTGCTAATTAAAAATGGGCATGAAACTGTTAACAGGCATCTGTTGCATTGTTTGAAGCTAATGGGCAGAGACAAAGCTGAAATGGCTCTTCTAATGCAAACCCAGTGATTTCACTCATTTTCTATTTGGTATTTATGTTAGTGGGGGGTTGGAAGCAGGGTGTTAAAACAGCTTATTATGGAGACTGAAAGATGAGTGAAATATCTCTGATATTCTAAAACAACCTTTTAAAACTGATTATAGAAAGATACAGTGTTTTGTATTGGGGGAAGTACCATTTGTGTGTTATGAATTCAAATTAGACATGCTTAGTCTTAACTCAGATATCATCTAACGCTGTAATAATATGGAAGATAGTAACAAGTTCATACAATGCTTTACAGCTCATATAGTGTTTTCACAATTCATCCATCTATATGCACTCACCCAGGTGAGTAGTCATTTAATATAGGACTTAGAGAATTAAAACCGAAGACTTGATTCCTACCTTAGGGAACTAACAGCAGCCTTCAAAGGCTAGCGCAGTATCATTACACTTTATTATAGCTAAAGGTCCTAGGATAACTGCTTCACCAAACACCACAAAGCTAAGAACAATAGATGCCCATTTCTCTTCTTAATTCAGCATGCCATAGCTCTAACACCAAACATGAACTAGTCCATTTCATATGCTTAGAAAATAAAAATAATTTAAGGCTTTTTTTTGTGCAAAGCCCAGCGCTAATAAAAGATGGATTTTAAAGTACTGTAACCGCCACACATCCTTGCCCATCATGCCTGCTTGGCAAACCAGCTTACAAGCCTCATCAAGCTCCCAGACACGTGTGTTTGGCTTTTCCTGAAACAGCCCTCACCTTGTTTTTTGTTGGTTTTGATTTTTATTAATTGTCCATAAATTGGGGTTTTTACAAGAAATTTTCAGCCAATCTGGAAATACATGCTGATTTGCCAGTGTGGCAGGAGAAAAGCTGCAGCTAAAAGCAGCCATTCTCTTAGGGAATAAAAGTATTTTCTAGATTGCCAGTGTCCACATCACACCGTATAGCCTCCCTTTCCAGGCCCATTTCCCCATTCATGGTTCCTGTCTGACCAATGTGAGTTTGCAATCCCTGATATAGGCAGTAACAGTGAAACCTTACGCTGAGTTTCCCTTTTCACATTTCCATGGCTACTTGCATTTTAGAAGCTCAGTGATAACACGCTCTATGACATTACTCAGTACCTAAAATCTATTTCCCTATCCCCACTCCATGCCTCTTCTCATCCAGCTATGAAAACTCTTTCCTGCAAAATTTCCCCAAGAAACAATTCTCACACACACAGGAGAGCTGATCCAGAAGAGAGCTGAGCACAGGCTAGTAGAGAGACCTACACCAGAGCCCGTCTCAGGCCATGCCCGCAGCTCCCTGGTCTTCCACTTTAGGGTTCCATGGTTCTTTTTCAGATTCAGTTATCAGATTCAACTCAAAAATCAACTAGTAAATTTTTGTCTTCAAAGACTAGACTTATTTCCCTATAAAACAATATCTAAACCTATTTCTCTCCAGCTTTCTCAGTGGATCCAAACAATTTTGCTGCTGTTGCCAAGAGAACCTCCTCCCCGACTTCAGGCCTGCAGAACAGCTGGTGAAGCTCTCCGTTAAAGTACACTTATTCTTAAGACAGATCCATGTTCGTAACCAAGACCTGGTTCCCCATACCCAACCTGAATTTGTAGAAAGGATTTTTCATTCACTAGAACATTTTCTGAGGAGATGAACTTAACCCTTTACGAGCAAGTATTAAATTCTACTTCTATGAACTACGGCTGTCATCAAAGCTATCACCTAGATGGGAAGTCTACTGACAGCTTAGAAAGAACACAGTGACATTAAAATAAACCTTTATGTACAAAATGTTCAATTTGTTCAATTTGAACTTGCATGTTTCTTGCATATTTTTGTTTCTGAAGTTGAAACCAAAGAAAACAACTCTGAAAATGAAAATCGACTTGGTCTACATCTCTGAATTATGCTTTGCCAAATGTTGATATCATCTTGGATAAAAATGTAAATATGACAAAGTTTGTCTTTCAGTTAATAAGTCTTCATAAAAGCTTTGAAGTACTATCAATCAAAACTAGTTTTTAATTTTCAACAAGGGTCAGCAAACGTTTCCTACAAAGGACCAGTTAGTAAACAATTTTTAGTTTTGTGGGGGCACATATGGTCTCTGTTGCATATTCTTCATTGCTTTGGTTTATTTTCTAATAAGCTTTTTTGAAAATGTAAAAACCATGTTTAGCTTGTGAGCTGCACAGAAACAGGCTGCAAGCCACCTCTGGTCCATGAGCTGTATGTAGTGTGCGAATCCCTGATTTTAAGAAAAGCAAAACCAAGAAAAATATACAATGTTACAGAATGAAACACCTAAAAGTGCTCTGATGAGATTAAGCCGCAACAATGACCAAATGCCACTATTAATATGATTTCAGTAGTTATTTTACATGTGGAAGAGATTTTAATGACCGGATATGCTTTGATGTCCTAACCTAAAACTATAGACACAGAAAGAAAAGGCAAAGGACAGCTATGTGCTGAGTTATCCCAGTAGGACTCTGAGTCATTATATCAACATTTACTATTTCCCTGAACAGACTTGACTAAACAAAGGGAAACAGCTTAACTTTGCTCGAATAAAGACATTTGTACAAAATTTAATTCCTCCTGGACAAGGTGGTGACTTGAATTTATTGAGATGACCATATTGATCAGAAATAGCAACCGCTCAATGATGAAAAATGACTTAAACTTGGATTTGGTATTTCACTAGAAGATCTGCTACAATCAGCTATGTGATTTTGAAGGTATCAATAAACTCTCATTTTCTCATTTATAAAATTGGCACAGGGGAATAAAGAGGGTAATTTCTACGACTCTTTCTGCTGTTAAAGTATCACTATACTAAATAATGAAACCACTCAGGAAATACCTAACAGGAAGAAGGGGGTAGGGCAGGGGAGAGACGACAAAAGGAAGAAGCTCAGATTGTCCTGTTAGAGGACAGAGCTGGGTTATCTCTTTTTGTTCTACAAGCATCTTGTTCAACTAGGGCTATTTCAAGATGTCAGTATGTCTTCATATCAATGGGATGTAGATGCATATTACATCTATATAATACATAATATTATACATAACTAACTGTATTATCATTCCCAGTTGTTTTAATGTTATATTTCATAAGCACTCGATTAAATGTTAATTGTGAATAAGGACTGGGGGCAGTGGTTCATAGCTATAATCCTTCCACTTTGGGAGGCTGAGGTGGGAGGGAGGATTTCTTATGGCTAAGAGTGAGGTTGAGGACCTGTTTGAGCTGGCTGGGTGTGGTGGCTCATGCCTATAATCCTAGCACTCTGGGAAGCCACAGTGGGAGGATTGATTGAGCTCAGGAGTTTGAAACCAGCCTGAGCAAATAGAAAAATTGATGGAGGGTACCTGTAATCCCAACTACTTGGGAAGCTGAGGCAGGAGGATCACTTGATCCCAGGAGTATGAGGTTGCTACGAGCTAGGCCACTACCAAGGCCCTCTAACCTGGGCATCAGAGTGAGATTTTGTCTCAAAAAAAAAAGTACCTGCTTGAGCAAGACCTCATCTACATGAAAAACAGAAAAATTAGGGAGGTGTGGTAGCATGCACCTGTACTTCCACCTACTCAGGAGGCTCCGGTGGGAAGATTTCTTAAGCCCAGGAGTTTGAGGTTGCAGGAAGCTAAGATGTTGCCATTACACACTAGCCTAGGGCAACAGAGTGAGACCCTGACTTCAAAAAAAAAACAAAGTATGATTACATAAGGATTTTTTTCCTTTTTTTTTTTTTTTTGAGACAGAGTCTCATTATGTCGCCCTCAGTACAGTGCCATGGTGTCACAGCTCACAGCAACCTCAAACTCTGGGGCTTAAGCGATTCTCTTGCCTCAGCCTCCCAAGTAGCTGGGACTACAGGTGCCCACCACAACGCCTGGCTTTTTTTTTTTTTTGTAGTTGTCACTGTTGTTTAGCAGGCCAGGGCCGGGCTCAAACCCGCCAGTTTCAGTGTATGTGGCCAGCACCCTACTCACTGAACTATGGGCAGCGAGCCTATGTAAGGATTTTTGTTGTTGTTTTTAGCTACACAAAAAAATTTCAAACATTTGAGCTAAAAGACTAGTTGGTCCTATGCAGTGGACCAATTATTTCAAGTGGATAAAACATCCCTACTCCATTGTTAATAATTATTATCTGATTGATACATTAGAAGATCCCCAGTAAGTCAGATGAAAAAAAAATCTACCCTTCCACCACCCCAAAAAAACGGAGAAATGAGATAACCCAGGATATCAGAGAAGATAGAAAAATCTTTGAGAAGTAAGAAGAACAAAGTATTTGTAAGACAATTATATCTGGAATCCAAATGATTGTCTCCTTCCTTTCATGATGCAGTAACCCTATCAAAGCAGTGTGGAAAAATGGCAGATCCCCATTTTAAAAACTACTAAAACCTTGACGAAGCAAAATTAAGACTTAAAATATGTCTTCATGGGAAGAAACAGACATGCATATCTACCAAAACACACACCCACCCAAACCCTAAGAGTTAAGAAATGGCCCTTTCCTGTGACATCGAGCTTATCTTTTGTCAGCAAGGCTGCGGTGGACCTTGTCAAAACCTAGCCAGAAAAGCCAAAGATCGCACACATCTAGGTACTTTAAGAAACAATGACGCCTGGGGAGGTGATGGGCCCATCAACTGTCACCTCCACAATTTCACATCACCTGGGGATTGGTCGGGTGAAGGACTTGGGAGGAGTGGCTGAGAGAGACGTGAACACCCCAGTCTGTGTTTGCAGTCAATAAAGACTCTGTGGAACTTTTCAGTAGAATGGTCTTATTAGCATTCATGTCATCTGCCCAGCTTAATTTCAAGTGTAAAGCATTCAGTTTCAGGTATATAAACTCCTCTGCTGTTGGAAGGCGGTATGCTACCACTTCCTGTGAGAGCTTGGGGCGGGGGGGAGGCTAAAGAAGAGGCATGGGATTTCCCCTCCTCCACACCAACCAAAGACACAGTTCACAGTTTCTTTTTACCACAACCACCACACAGAAAATACAATGACCAAGAACTCCGATTCACCCCCATTTAATGTCTGCCACCTATTCTAAACTGTTGCAGGACACTGGTTTTCATGCCTTAGTGGCTGCAACCCTCCCAAGAACCTCATTTCGATCATTTTTAAAGAACCACTCAAGAAAGAGTCTCATCCTTCAGAATGAAAAGGAACTTTTAAAAGCTACTACTTTAAAAGGAAATGAAATGTGGGACGAAACTAAGGGAAATAGAGAAAACTAATCAAGAAATACAAACAAGCAAAAGTCATCCAAGAAGGTTAACGGAGAATATTAGTGAGATTCACTCATTTTCAAGGCAGGGTGTATTTCTGGGAGAGTCACATATGGAATGGACAAAAGGCCACCCACTCAACTTGTTAGAAATTATCCGACAGATAAGCCCCACATGAACAAAAGCTCTTTGGGGTCCTCAATTCTGTACTATGGTATTCATTCAGCAATGAAAAAGTGTTATTCAAGATTTTGAAGTTAGTACCAGTGTCAAAAATTAATGCTCTTTAGTTACTGTACTAGCTCCCACCAAATCTCTTAGGAATATACCGTACTTGAGAGATGACATTTAAAATCTGCTTCCTCAGAAAAGAAAAAGTCCCACTCAAGACAGACTGCCAAGAACTTGCAACTCAAACTTCCCTAAGCCCAGATACCATAACACCCAGGAGGTTTCAGATCATTCAATCTGTATGAAAGAGGCCAAAATGAACAAACA
Source organism: Galago senegalensis (assembly GCA_963575145.1). Taxonomy (NCBI): domain Eukaryota; kingdom Metazoa; phylum Chordata; class Mammalia; order Primates; family Galagidae; genus Galago; species Galago senegalensis. The sequence goes on from CAUYTI010107608.1 coordinate 31,760, forward strand.
AACCATAGCCTTTTCTAATACTTAAAGAGTGTTCTGTACCCAAATATTATTTTTTAAAAAGATAAATTATCCAGAAAATACACAAATGCTTAAACACACTTAGTACCAAAGCACTAGTCCTCTATTATTTCCCAACCCAGAAAATCCTGGGGAAATATGCTGTAAGAACCATTTGAAAGATGCCTAAATAGGGGTGACGCCTGTGGCTCAAAGGAGTAGGGTGCAGGCCCCATATGCCAGAGGTGGCGGGTTCAAACCCAGCCCTGGCCCAAAAAAAAAAAAAAAAAGAAAGAAAGAAAGATGCCTAAATAAGTTACTAGCAGCAGCCAGAAACATCACCCAGACAAGCAAAAGCTGAGATTCTTAAAGCACTTAATTAACTGCAACTATTTAACAAGGGAAATGATGTTAAGGTCACTTATAAGGCACCTTAAAATCATCTTTGGCCCTTCAGTTTGTGGTTAGAGATCTTGTTACCTGTACACAATATCTTCCAGTACAAAAGTAGGAAGGACTGCTCCCAGCCAAGATTAGAAAAAAACTTGAATCAATTGAAAGTGATTGGGAGTTATATCATATGTTGTGTTTCATTTAACAAGTAGTAATTAGAACCAAAGCAAAATACAAAGGGATGCAGGAAGGATGTGAGACCAACTACTTGGCCAAGTTATTAAACATTCAAGGCCCCAAATTTTAAAAATTGAGAAATGTTCCTTCTCAGGAGATGACAGTGAAGGAGTAAACTGTATTTTCCTGACCACATCATTCCCCAAAGTCGCCAACTCCCTTAACATCCATTGACATTCATGGAACAAATAAAGGCTACATAGACATTATTCCATTATTAGTCACTTTTTGCTTTCTCTTGCACTTGGTCCAAAGGAAGTAAAGAGGGGATGGAACCGGTGCTCCCAGTTACTGGAACAAGTCCTGCACCCCGCTACTTTCGATTTCCTCTCCCTTTTCATCTTCTCTGTCTTCTTTGCTCAACCTCTCTTCATTGTACATGCTGCTTCCTCTTTCCCATTCTGCCTCACACCCAGCTCTCCCTTACTTTCTCCAGCAAGTATCCTCATTCCGCCCTCCGGTTCTCTGAACTCTTCTCCCACCTGCAATCTTCTGCCCCTACTACAGCATCTCTGTCCAGACCCCTTGCGGCCAGCGAACCCTCATTCCTTACCTTCTGATCACTCATTCCCCTCAATTCCCTTCCGATCGCCTGGTTCTCGCCTCTCTTATCCCTTGTGTCCTCTGTCCCTTTACCTATTATCTCTCCATTCCCACAACCCTTCTTCATTTTCCCCCTTCACATTTCCTTCCTCTTTCCTGCCTTTTAATCCAGTTTCACATCCACTAGCCCCTTCTCTCTCTCTCCATGAGATTGCCTGTGTCCCCCTCACTTTGTCCTTCTAGACCCCTCCCTGTTAGCCCCGGAACCCTCTCGTTTTCCCAATGCCCCTAGTCCTTGTTCCTCTGGTCCCCTTCCCGTTCATTTGCCCCCAAGTTCCCCCTTCACCCCCAGCCTTACGTCCGCCCCTGTCCGCCCCTCTCCCTCACGCCTTCGCCTCTCACTGCCCTCGCCGCTCTGCAGTCCCCAGGGTCTCCTCTCTCCGGCTCCCAAGCGCACCTCCGCCCCTCTCCCGGGTCCCCTCGTACCCGCCCCCCAATTCTCACTCCCCCCGTCCCGGGCCGCAGCGCCTCCCTCACCGATGGTGGAAATGAAGGTGGTGTTGAAGGCGTCCTCTGAGAAGCGGAACAGGAGGCAGGTCTTGCCCACTCCCGAGTCGCCGATCAGCAGCAGCTTGAACAGATAATCGTACGTCTTCGCCATCTTCTCGCTCCGGCCCTCTGACCGGAGAGCTAGAGGAGGCGGCGGAGAGAGGCGCGCAGGGGGCCGCGGGCGAGGGGGCGTGCCCGCCAATCCGCCGTCGCTCGCCCCGCCCCTCTCCCCGCCCCTCCTCCTGGAGTCGGCCTGCGCGCCCCGCCCCGCACAGCCAATCCGTGGGGACTTCGTCATCACCGCCCGCGCCCCGGGGCTTAATGGGACTTGTAGTTCCTTTGGGGAGCCTCGGGCGTGCCCGGCACAGACTGTCCAGGCGGTCCCAGAGTGTGAAAGATCGGCCCTGGGCGGGATGACTCGGTGCAAGAGGAGTTTCCACCCAAGCTGGGAAGAGAGAGACCGTTTCGAATTCTGCTCGTTGCGCCGCTGGAACTTAACTGGGTAGTTTCTTTGTGTGCAGGCGCCTTTCAAATCAAGGACCTCGGAATCAGAGTCCAGTAGTTTCCGCAGCTCTTTCGCCCGGTCAGAGTAGAGATGCTTTCTTTCCTTGGCGCTGCGGTGGCGCAGCCTGCGGGTTATCTGCAAAGTGTTATCACCCAGCTTCTCCGGTTCTAAGGACCACCTCTAAGTTCCCTCCCGCAGCCCTTCAGTCTCAGAACTGGAAAAGAATGATTATACGTCTTAACTGGAACCCCACCCATGCCCCTTTCTTCGCCGCACACAGACCAGAGCGAAATAGGAGTAATTAGAGCATCTGCTATACTGACCCTATCCCCCAGAAGGATGGATTAAAAAAATCTAGGAAGGCGTGTGCCACAGGTCTGTGTCCTGTGACATCGCAAGCATCCTATGAGGCGGGAACTGTGGCCTTGGGAATTAAGGGAATGAGACTTGTGTTTAGTCCTGTCTCTGCTGCTTAAACGCTATCGCGCAGGCACTGCACCTCTGTTTTCTCTTCTGTAAAATGGATATAAAAACAAGCTATTTCATAGGGTTGTATTGAAAATTAAATGAGATACCGAATGTGAAAGCACTTTGAAAACCATAAGGTGCTGTAGAAGTGCTCGTGGTGATGGCTGTATTCAGTACTGTTCAGTAGGCTCTCAATGGGTGACTAACGAAGAGGGAAACAGCATTCTGTTCTATTCAACTTAATCCTTTGTTATTTATTGTCTTATACTAATGCTTTATCTTGTGAATGTATTGTTCAGTCCACTTTCATACACTAGTGGCAGAAACCCAACGAGATAAGCTGGTTTATGTAATGTGGAAGCTCGGATACTAAGGAGGCGTGGGACCAGAAGTTCCATCCTGCCAGGCCTGTCTCTCCTCTCAGCTTACCCCTTTGCTGCTTTAATTTCTAATTTGTCAAACACGGACAGATAAACCCCACATGAACAAAAGCTCTTTGAGGTCCTCCATTTTTAAAAGAATAAAAGAGTCTTAAAATATTTGAGAACCACTGACTCAGATATTTACCTTAGATAGAAGAAAACACCTTCTGGAGGGTTCAAATTTATTAAGGGAACCAGTAGATTCAACTTTAGTGGTTGAATAAGAAAAAAATTGGACAGTTGAACAGGACAGCAGGCTTCTCTAAGACACATCTTGGGTGCCTTGTGACTTCACATACAATGCCACCAATATTCTATTCTTAGTCCAATTGTGGCAGAAGACTTAGTTGGCCCTAGTATTGACCTTCACTTTGCATGTGGATGGAAGAGGAAATGCATCACCATTAACTCACACTTGCATACAGTGCCCAGAGTTCTGTTGCTGCTGCTTACTGAACATCTAATTCCTAGAGCTCACGCTCTAATGAGGTCTAAGTCACAGTATATGCCCCCTAATGAGAAGAGATTGTATCCTCTGGCACAGGCTGATTCTCCTTGCCCACACCAGTCTTTGGGCAAATTTCTGTACTTGACTTCAGCCAAGGTCTGAACAAGTGTGGACCTCTCCTTCCTATGCCTTCATCCCTGAAAGAGAGAGGGGGAAAGTTGTCAAAGACCAGTGGAATCTTCTTTCTTTTAAAAAATATTTTCTTATTAAAACAACTTTCAGTCCCACCACCTGCATCTATGGTCATTCTCTTTCTGAATGAATAAGAATAAGCTGATATGGTTAAGGAACTGACATTCAAAAGAGAAGCTAGAGTTAGGAATTTTAAAGTCCCTAAATTTCCTTAGGGGAATTTTGTTAATTGATGGGAATTTAAAAAAAAAAATTTTTTTTTGTCTTATTTTCACTTCCCCAGTTTTTCTCCATATTGGGACTTTTTAGTTGGTAAGTTTGTGCACCACTCCTGAACCACTCAAAGATTTTGATATATTGACACTACTTCAAGAAGAATCAGATTTTTTCCTTTATGCATTATTTTCATGTTTTATACAACAATATGTAATTTAGAGTAGTAGTAACTGAGTACTATGGAATCAAGGCATTTTGCCCAAGGGTCTAGACTTACAGTATATTTATAGAGCTGAGGGTACCATGGGTAACAAGTTGCAGATGGCCATTGTTCCTTCTTTCTCCAAGTGGTATCAGCGGACTGTTCTCCTTTCTAAATATCCATGTTACAAGTGGGGCATGGTGGCTCACACCTGTAATCCTGGCACTTTGGGAAGCTGAGGCAGGAGGATCCCTTCAGGTCAGGAGTTTGAGACCAGCCTGAGCAAGCATGAAATCCTATCTCTAGTAAAAAGTGTGAGATCCCGTCTCACTAGCCAGGCATGGTGGCTGGCACCTGTAATCCCAGCTACTTGGGAAGCTGAGGCAAGAGGATTGCTTGAACTCAGGAGTGTGAGATTTTTGTGAGCTGTGATTGTAGCAGGAAACCCACGCAGACAGAAGACTCCAGGCACCAGTTGATTTCTACCTTGCCTTAGACGTCTCCCTGTGTACCTGCCGGTGATCTAACACCCTAGGAGGTGATCAGGCTCCTCTTCCACTAAAATTGTAGTGGGCTTCAAAAGGATCCTACCTTACTCTGGATGTCCTGGCGCCACCTGTTACTGGTTCCTCTCTGGTGCTCAGCCTCCGCAATGACCCGCCCCAGGGACCTCATCATCTGAGTCTCAACCAGTCGTTCCTCTGGGAGAATTTGTCCCAGGAGCGCTCTGAGGACCACATGGCCAGACCAGCAGGAGTTCCCCCCACCCCCCCAGGGGTGATCTGTTGTGCAGGCAGAACCTGACCCAAAGAATCTGGCTGCATGGTTTTTCCGCCAAACCTTGCTTCCCGGTCAGGGAACCAAGAAATGTAGCAGGAAACCGACGCAGATAGAAGACTCCAGGCACCAGTTAATTAGAGGAAGAGGGTTTATTCGGCCTGGGTTACTCGGAACACCAGCGTTGTTTCCCAAACCCAAGGCCCCCGACTCAATGCCATGCCTCTCTTTTATCCACTTTTCAGGGTGGGAGTGCACGTGAAGGTCATAAGACAGAGAGTGAGGGTCATAAAATAAAGAACGAGACATAATATCCCAGATTACAATCTAGGCCCCGAGTATGTCAGGGGAGAAACACGCAGACAACGGAAACGCCTGCGGCTTGGCTGAGGCCTACACAGGGTGGCCAGGACAGACTCTCTTGAACTGCTTTTTACTTTTTCTCACCTCATGATGACACCAGGGCACTCTACCCAGGGATACAGAGTAAGACTTTGTCTCAAAATAATAATATTAATAATAAATATCCATGTTACAGTGCTCTGAGTCAACCACATCAATGCTTTGTGTCAGTTGCCTAAACCCACCCTGGAAATGCCATATCACCACAGAACACTAGGCAGTCCAGAACATTGAATTGGATATAGCAACTGTTTGTTGGTGCCTTCTATAGGGTTGATACTGTACATCACAGCTTGCCTACAGATACCTAGGTGTCCAAGATGTTTGCCCTCTATAGATATTAGCAGGCTAACACTCTTTCTTCCCATTTTTGGAAAGCTGTTCTTCCCCTACCAGTGGCTGTGAATCAGGGTGGTTTACTCCTGCAGACACAGAGGTGAGCACATGACCCAGGCTGGGTCAGTTGCAGCCCTTTCCTGGGAGCTTTGTAATGTGGTGGAGTGAGGTTTGTTTGATATGAAGTCCATGTGAGCTGTAGGCTGGTTTTGATGAAAGCGTCAGTTCATTGTCCCATATTCGCTTGTTCCTGCCCTCCTCTATGTTTACTTCATCTTCAGCCTGGCTTTTCTCATGGTAGCAGGCAAGACAGTCTCATGTTGCACAATTCCAAGGGCATTATTCACTTTCCAACCTCCTCACCAAGAATCTACAAACATAATCTTGAGGGTATGTGTGTTTTCCATGCAAATTTTCAAAATAATTTAACAATTTTTATTTTATTTATTTATTTTGAGATAGTCTTGTTTTGTTGCCCTCTGTAGAGTGCTGTCATGTCATAGCTCACAGCAACCTCAAATACTTGGGCTTAAGTAAATCTCTTGCCTCAGTCTCCCAGGACTACAAGTGCCTGCCACAATGCCAGGCTATTTTTTAGAGACAGGGTCACACTCTTGCTCAGGCTGGTCTCAAACCTGTGAGCTCAGGCAATCCACCCACTTCAGACTCTCAAGTGCTGGATTTATAGGCGTGAACCACTGCACCCAGCCAGTTTAAGAATTTTTAAACTGGACTTGGTGCCTGTAGCACAATGGTTACAGCGCCAGCTACATAGACCGAGGCTGGTGGGTTTGAACCCAGCCCAGGCCAGCTAAGCAACAATGACAACTGCAACAAAAAATAGCCAGGCATTGTGGCAGGTGCCTGTAGTCTCAGCTACTTGGGAGGCTAAGGCAAGAGAATCACTTAAGCCCAGGAGTTTGAGGTTACTGTGAGCTGTGACCCAGCGGCACTCTACCTAGGGTGACATAGTGAGACTGTCTCAAAAAAAAAAAAAAAAAAAGAATTTTTAAACTGGTTTAAATTGCTCAGTGACACTGGAGCATAAGAAATGTTATCTTTCACCTGAGGGCCGTGGCTCACACCTGTAACACCAACATTTTGGGAAGCTGAGGCAGGAGGACTGCTTAAGACCAGGAATTGAAGAGCAGCCTGACTAACACGGCAAGATCTCCTCCCTACAAGAAAATAGAAAAATAAGCCAGGTGCTGTGGTGCTTGCCTGTAGTCTCAGCTACTCAGGAGACTGAGGTGGGAGGATCACATGAGCCCAAGAATTTGAGGTTGCAGTGAGCTATAATGACACCACTGCACTCTGGCCAGGGCAATAGAGGAAGATGCTATCTCAAGAATAAAGAATGGAAGAAAGGAAGAGAGAGGAGAAAAAAGGAAAGGAGAGGAGGAAGAAAGGGAAGAAGAAAAGAAAAGTAACCATTTTTAGTTGCTTAGATGAAATTAAATTTGGCTGAGACCTCTGCGTATCAAGGGCTAGCAAAACTGGTATCAGTCATTATTGGAACTTTTCATCCCCTTGAGTGTACCCTGCAAGAAACCAAGACATAAGATGGTCCCCCAAAATTAAAGGCATAGCAGCCCCTTGCCATCAGCCCACACCCATCAGTGTTGATGTTTCTGCCCAGACTCTCTTGGGTTCTGGATCTCTGCCATCTGTTCAGCACAGCTGTCCCGGTGGGCTACAAAGATGTCCTTTATGGTCATTATCTTCACTGACTAATGACTCAGCTGTTGAATAAGTTCTCTCTCTTCTACTGAATAGTTGTGTACTTCTTTGTCTTCTCCCTGAAAACCTGAGCTCTTTTAGGAAAGAGACGTCACTAATTTGCTGAATCCCTGGCATGCTTAGCATGGTGCTTTCCACATAGTAGGGACTCAATTAAGTTGTTGAAATGAATGAATGAAGATCTGTCATGCCAACAGTCTGGCTAATTTGAAAACATCTGGGACACCTTTAGTTTATTATTTGCTGTAGATGAGTCTTAGGTATTTGGGGCCTTGCCAATCTCTTTCTCTTTGTACTCGACCCTGTATTTATATGTTATTCATTTTATAAACATACTGTTCATTGTTTTGTTTAAGAAACCAGTATGATTACATATTATTTTTCAGGCTTGTCAAGATCACATTGAATGATAAGCCCTTAAAAATACCAATTTCTCTTATCACCTCTGTGTCATTCAAAAACATGCTATTTGTTTAGTGATATTCCAGTGTATAATTCTATAATTATTGTCATCAGAAAGGGACAAACCGAACTCTTTCCACTCACTGATATTTCCTGAGCAATCACTCAGGATGAGTAATGAGTAATGTCCACTCAAACATTCATTAAGGGCACACTGTGAAACCAGCTCAGCAAGGCCACCTGGAGGATACAAAGAGATCTATCATGTGGTCCCTGCCCTTAGTTTGCTATCATCTAATTGAGGGGAGAGCTCCAAGTAAAAAGTTCAATGGTAATGTGAGGCAGATATTTGGCTGGTCCATATACTGCATTTATTCTGATGAGTCAAGCCCTCACTCTGGTTGGCGGGCTTTTAATTTGGTTTGGTGAGGCACCCATTCTGATTGATTGGGTGTCCATCCATTCTGATTGATCAGACTTCCAATCTGATTGGTCAAATGCTCATGCCAAACTGATTGTTACATATTTTGCATATCACCACTGGATGCAAAGGTTCAATAAAAATGAGATGATAATACTAAAAAAAAGTGCTACATGAAAGTACAGTATCTGCTTGACCAAGAAGTCTCTACAAACCTAGCTTCTTACAACAAAGTCAGGATGTTGTAAAAGAGAGGGGAGGACATTGTGCATCTCTCAACGCTGGGTTAAGAACATGACTAAATGAGAGGCTATCTTGGCACAGACCCCTAGGCAAGGGCCAAGGCCAATGCTCATATAAAGGCAAAACTCTTTTTCTTGGGAGTCAAGGGTAGATATCTAATCACCTAGAATAGAGAGGCCACCCAAGTTGCAACTATTTTTTTTTTTTTTGAGACAGAGCCTCAAGCTGTCCCCCTGGGTAGAGTGCCATGGCATTACAGCTCACAGCAACCTCCAACTCCTGGGCTCAAGCGAGTCTCTTGCCTCCGCCTCCCAAGTAGCTGGCACCACAGGTGCCCACCACAACGCCCGGCTTTTTTTTGGTTGCAGCCATCATTGTTGTTTGGCGGGTCCGGGCTGGGGATTTGAACCCACCACCTTAGGTGTACATGGCTGGCGCCTTAGCCGGTTGAGCTATAGGCGCCAAGCCGCAAGTTGCAACTATTATGGGTGGTTCCATTTCTGGATGGGTCTAGCCCACACAAAGGGGAGGTGCAGCTTTGCATGTGTAGAGAGTAAGGCTCAATATTTTACTACACTAAAGGCTGGCTTGGAAGGAATCCATTCTAATACCTCCCTTATCATGTCTTTTTCTGACAATAAAGTGTTAGTAAAATGCACTCGTTTTATTAACCTAGGCATGGCTCTTTTGTAGGACTTTGGTAAGTACTATGCATTTTGGGTAGAGCTTCTTGTAAACTTGAGTTATTAAAGAAAGTCTTTGGGAGCCAACTTTCAAAATGGGCACTCATCCAATAGCTAAGTCAAGATGTGCTGAAACTCACAATCAGCCATCAGAAGAGACACTGGGTGCTTATGGTAGTAAATAACAGAACACTGAATGACTGAATAATATTTATTTAAATAATAAAAATACTTAATCATATACTAAAAGAATCAGATACAGATCTAGTGACAGGCCTGGGACCTGGTTTCTCCCTCTTAGTCTCTCAGCATCACTTCCTCAAAGTAGCACTTATTTTATTCATCAGGTCAGCCCCATCCTGGTTGCAAAATGTGTCCTGAAATTCCTGGGGCTCCTTCTACATTCAAACAATGTGGTCTTGCTTCCACATTCAAATAAAGCAAAATGCAGAGAATCGTCTTCTCTAAGAGTTCAAATAAGTGCCCTGAAATTGAGTCCCATGGGCTTTGAATGACCTTCCCTGAGCCAATCCAGGGCCCAAGAGCGGCCGTGGTCAATTGTTTTAAGTTGACCTGGAGCTGGATATGGGATATGTCTCACCGAAATACAGGGTTCTGTCAGAAATCATGAAAACTGGGCAGGAGGATTGCATGAGGCCATGAGTTTAAGACCAGCCTGAACAACAGAGCAAGACCCCATCTCTACAAGAAATAAAAAAATTAGCTGGGGTGGCAGTGCGAGCTTATAGTCCTTGCTACTCAGGAGGCTAAGACAGGAGGCCCTCCTACAGCCGGGGAGTTCAAGACTGTAGTCCTATGATTGTGTTGCTGCACTCTAGCCCAGTCACCAGAGAGAGACTGTCTCAGAAAAAGCATGCTGGGTGTAGTGATACATACTTGTAATCCTAGCATTTCAGGAGTATGAGGCAGGAGGCTCACTTGAGGCCAGGAATTTGAGAAGACTGGACAAGGCTTGGAACCAACAAATGAACACTATCACCCGTGTTTAAGAGTCAAAAGAGACACATGGATATTTGTGTCAAGTACTACAAAATGATTGGTTATGTTGGAATTTCTGGAGTAACTATGGAGCTCAATCTAGGAAAATTCGGACTTGTCATTCTCTTAAATAGATGGATTGATGTTTAATGGGGAAGAAGGAAATGTGGCCTTCTTGTGTGGCCCAAATTCAGAATTAACATAGGCTTTTGCCTACCTGGCTCCTTTTCTGCCCTACTTCAGTAATCGGCTAAGGCTAAAGCTCACGTTAAAAAACTTTGCAGCCTCAAACTTTCTAGTTTTTCTATCAGGGTTTGACAAATCGGCCCTGGGACTTTGTAATGTAAAAAGCACTGGACTAAGCATTAGATGACCTTGGTTCTATTTCTAGCTCTGTCACTACCTAGCTCTATGACCTTAAATAAGCTCATCCTTTCTATGCCTCAACTCCTCATCTGCAAAATGAGGGGGGCCGGATTAGATAACCCATTTCTAGCTGTAAAATCTTTCCAGCTCTTAAATCCAGGCTCCCATAGCACATGTCCTGAGATCTGGGCATTTTTGTCTTACAGACATTGGTCTCCCAAGACACCCAAACACTCTTGTGAATTGAGGGGATTTATCAGCAGCCTCAGAGGCCTTGCAGGTCCCATGTAGGCTACGAAGGGTGTGGTGCTGGGAAAGGAGCCCAAAGACACCTAGTTCCCTGTTCTAAATAGCATTCAGCTCACCCTTATGACTCAGTTTTCGGCACTTCTCTCTTTCCAAGGAGTGCAAAGTTTCAGTCCTTTCTGAGATGGCAACAACAATTTTTTGGGTCACCAAAGATTTATTGGGCCATCAAATTTGAGGGTTAAGGGAAAAATAAAATTCTGCTTTGTATTTTGAGCCAAATACAATCAGATTCCTGCCTATAATGTCTTCTTAATATGGATAATAATTTTCTGAGTAACTTAAAGCAGACTTTTTTTTGTTTTTTTTTTTGAGACAGTGTCTCACTATGTCACCCTTTGTAGTGTCATGGCATCACAGCTCACAGCAAGCTCAAACTCTTGGGCTTAAGCAATTCTCTTGCCTCAGCCTCCCAAGTAGCAGTTGTCATTGCTGTTTAGCTGGCCTGGGCTGGGTTTGAACCCGCCAGCCTCAGCGAGGCCTACACAGGGTGGCCAGGAAAGACTTTCCTGAACTGCTTTTTACTTTTCTCACCTCACTACGGGAGCCGAACCAGCAGACTTTTTTAAAATAATTTTTTTTCCTAGACTCAGGGTCACACTACAGTGCCCAGGCTGGAGTTCAGTGACTACTCAAAGCTTGGTCATAGCCCATTCATAGCTTTGAACTCTGAGCTTAAACATTCCTTCTACCCCAGACTCCGGTATAGCTGGAACTAAAGGCATGTGCCACCATGCCTGGCTCCTCCTCCTTTTTTCTTTTCCTAATTTAACAGCAGCAAGGGCTTATGAACAGAGTTCATTGGGGAGCACGTTGAATTGCTTCAGCAGTTATCATAAAACATTATCATAAAACATTCTCTCTCTTGATGAAATTCTGTGCTCTCACTATTCAGACAGAAGTCAACAGTCACTATGAAATCAAGCAGAACTCTTTGATTACTCTTTTTTAAGATTACAATTATAAATGATGACAACCTAATAGAATGCTGAAGAAATAACACTGAATAGGTGATTCCTTTGGGCCAAGATGAATATTCAGATTCAGAAAAACTATTGATGAAATCCCAATCACATAGTAATTTCCCACTTATTACTTTCTAAAACTCAAGTAACTTTACGGGCTAATGAGGCCTGTTTGGGGATTATCATAACATTTTATTTCTGCAATGAATGGTATCATTGGGGGTTTAATATTTATTGAGGCTTTTATGAAACAGAGAGGTTTCCATATGTCTCTAGAGCAAAACATTTGTGTTCACCATCTGTTACTCAAGAGTAGTTTTGTAGAAAAAGAATGCAAATGATTTGCTTCTTTAATTACTTTGGGGCTAGGCTATATGCTATACTTGGAACTGTAGAATACCCAGTTCGCTGCTGGGAGAATACTGTTGTTTACTTAGCCACAAACTTAAAGAATTTGTTACAAGTGAAGTGAGGGGGAAGTAAATTGAAGCCTAACATTCCTTGTGTCTGTTTTACTTGAGGCCAAGACCAGGTGACCGAGGTGTGAGACGGTTTTCAAGCTGGTAGAAAGGAGACACTACCTAGCAGACTGAGCTTTCAGGTCAGGAGAGCTAGGATCGATCCATTCTTCTTTCCTGTCCCTCACCCCAGAGGAATTTATGACTCATACTTAAAAAATAAAAATCAAAGGATCTCCTTGAGCTCAGTATCAAAAAGAAGGTAATTTACTCTTCATCATCAGGAGCAAATTACCTGGGCTTTGCACTCAGGACTGCTTGCCCTCCCTCCCCTCTTCTCACTGGGGCAAGTTCTTGAATTGTGGATAGCAACAACTCCACCAGCTTATAGGGAGACAGCATTAGAAAATATAGTATTGAAGCCAGTTTTGCTTAATCAGAAGTAATTTCAACCAATGATGCTTAACCAAAAATGGAAACTGTGGAGCTTAGCAATTATCTGTAGATTTCAAGATACAGGGATCTTGAAATTTCAAGCTCAAGGACTGCTTTCTCTAGCTCTACTCACAGTAAAATTTTATTCATCAGGGCCACTAGAATACAGAATGCAAGACATTGACAAATAAAAAGGACCTGTCTGCCACTAACTGTGAGGTCCCTGACAGGATAGTTAACCTCAACAGACCTTGACTTCTCTAAGACTCCTTTCGGCTTTAAGATGTTATCAACCAGGGGTGTCCAACCTGCAGCCCTTGGACCCCATGCTGCTTTTGTGAGGACTTGTTTTGTTTACCTTTGGTGTCAGATATCTCAAAAAGTATGCATGGATCTTTTTTTGCTAATCAGCTTCTGTTAGTGTTTGTGTATTTACTGTGTGACCCACGGCAACTCTTATTCATCCAATGTGTACCAGAGAAAAGTAAACCAATGACTATAGAGATTGTTTATTCCTGTGTTTCTCCAAGTGTGTACCTCAAAACACTAAGAGCATCAGCAGACGCTAGCATATGATACCAGAAAAAAGGGCTTTAATGGTGAAAGCCTTTTGAGGAATGCTGCTGCCATCGGATTGCTTTGTCCGTACAGTTTCTCAGACCTTTATGATGCTGTGACTCCCCCCACTGGGTGTGGCACACAGCTTTCTCCATACTCCTTCTTGGTGAAGCATCGCATGAAACCTGTGTTTTGCAGAATGTTGAGAAACTCTGATTTAATCTAAGCCCTTCGTTTTAGATTAAAAAGATACTGAACTGTGAAGTCCTACAGTCAAGTTGAAGATCAGCATGTTTACAGGTCGCTGCCAGGAAGGGACACAGCATCCATTACCAGAGTTCCTGATAAACTGTACCGAGAACACCTGTCCCTGCCTCCAGGGTTGGTTCTGGGTCCCAGGGCAGGACTGCTTGCTACCACTCCGCAGAAAGATCAGCAAGGGGGCATTGTGAGGGCTGTTTCCTCTCTCGAATCCTGGGTGTCTGGCAGACATTGTACTAAACTGAAATGAAAATCATCTTACTTGTATATTTACTGAGCATTCTGAAAGTGCAGAAAACTAGATTCTTCCTTTTTTTTTTGCAGTTTTTGACCTGGAGCTGGGTTTGAACCCACCACCTTTGGCATATGGGGCTGGCACCCTACTCCTTTGAGCCACAGGCACTACCCGGAAAACTAGATTCTTAAATGAACATTCTGTATGCTGAGTTTTTGAGAAACAGATGAACATCAAGTAATTGAGCTAACATAGGCTTATTTTCTTTTGTATTGTTCTATATTTTGAGTGATTTATAGGACAGGCTAGCAGGTCACATCACGCCCAGGCTAATTTCCTGCACTGACATTAAAGTGCTGTAAAATGATCTGTAAATGAAATGTTTTTAGAGATGAATTATTTAAATTTCTTCGGGGCGAGAATTATATTCACATTGTATCCCTCATGACTAATACAGGGATTTGCATATGTTAAGAACATAGTAACAAATATGTTTGCATTAGTTAGTAAATTATAATCTCATGCTTGGGCTTTATTAAAATTAAATAATGGTAATAATACGCTAACAGCATTCATGGTAGCAAAAAAATCTCAAAGATAGATTCCTTGACCTATCATGATCAGGGACCATGAATTCTGGTTAAGGCTTATAAACAAAATTTAACACTCTTCATTTGTAATTTTCTGGTTTCATAAACAATTGCACTATGATGGGGTAATTCTTTTAGGTAACAGTACAAGGAGTCATTTCTGTGTTTGACTTTTACATACATGCACATAGAAATTGAAATGAATCAGTGACCATCAAGTCCTGTCTTCCAGTCCCTGCAGAATTACCCTTTCGACCACTCAACCAGTAGTTAAACATCCCCAGAGATAACACATATTATAACTACCCTAAAGAAACGTGCAGTTCTAGATAGCCTTCTGAGTCATCTTAGAAGAATTAAGTCATGTTGGTAAATTACAGTTTCTATTCTACATTTTCATTTACTTTATAAAAACTTGTTTAGCAACTACCATCTATAAAGCAACTCGATAGGTGGTATAAAGGGAATAGAGATAATACAGAGATCACCCTGGGCTTACAGGAGAGGGTGGGGCATGCCCGTAAGTAGTTACAGTGCTAGGCAGAGCTGTGACATGCTGGTGACGTGCTCTTGTGCCATAGTTCTTTCAAAACTATGAAGGAGTCTATAGTTAAGACTGTTAGTCTATAATTAAGCAGATTACCCAGTGTGTTAGAAAATTGCATTCTCAGCTCAGTGCCTGTGGCTCAAGCAGCTAAGGCGCCAGCCATATACACCTGAGCTGGCAGGTTCTAATCCAGCCCAGGCCCGCAAAACAACAATGATGGCTGAAACCAAAAAGTAGCTGGACGTTGTGGCGGGTGCCTGTAGTCCCAGCTACTTGGGAGGCAAAGGCAGGAGAATCGCTTGAGCCTAGGAGTTAAAGGTTGCTGTGAGCTGTGATGCCACAGCACTCTACCCAGGGCAAAAGCTTGGGGAAAAAAAAAGAGAAAAAAGAAAAAGAAGAAGAAAAGAAAAGAAAATTGCATTTTCTAACTATTCTGGATAAATGGAAAGTTACATCAGGTTTTACTAGCAGTTATCAGCATCACCCAAGAGCCATGCTTCTCTTTAGATGGCAGGGCGAGGCCATCTTAGCAAGATCATTAGAGATATGATTTGCCTTAACTGGAGAGGAAAGGAGGATGAATCACAATGACATGGTACCTGGGCTGTGTTGGGAGAATTTTCAGGGATGTTTCTAGGAAGTTGGATATTCGTGCAGGCTGTGACACAGTAGTAGACAGGCCAAGCTGTATTTAACTGACAACCAGAAGTAGGGTTAGCAGGGGCACAAGAATTGTCCCTGGCTTTGCAGAGTGGCTCTATCTGAACAGATGATGGATCTGTGGGGAGGGGGTTATAGAGAGAGGAGGCGGTGTACCTGGGTGTAAACCAATTTTTTAATTCTGATTTGGGCTATACTTTTATCTGCATATTAAACACAAAAGAATTTAAAGGACCAGCCTTGAAAGATGATTATGAATGTGCCCTTTGTTTATCAGAAACAAAGCTGTTGGAGAAGGTTGGATTGCCAGGGGGTGTCCAACCTAACGTCTGCAGGCTGCATGTGGATTATGTGAGCACTGTTTTGCTTATCTATGGTGGTGATGGAGATTATGAAAATTAAGCATAGACCTTTGTTGTTGTTGTTGTTTATAAGCTTTCATCAGTGTTTCTGTATTTATTTAATGTGTGGCCCAAGACAACTCTTCTTCCAATGTGGTACAGAGAAACCAAAAGGTTGGACACCCCTGGACCTTTTGCAAGCTAAGAATCTAGAATTCAAAGCTGTTAGCATTGAAACACACAACAACTTAGTCAGGCATGATGGTACACACCTGTAGTCCCAACTACTCCAGAGGCTGAGGGAGAAGGACCACTTGACACTTGAGCCCAGGGTTTTGAGGTTGCAGGAAACTACAATAGTGCCACTATGCTCCAGCTCAGATGACAGAGAAAGATCCTCTCTTAAAAATAAATAAATAAATAGAAAGGAAATACATAACAATAATACATTAGCATCAAAATAAACATTGTACATCTTTCCTTATTTGTATCTTTTGCCTTGAGAGTTCAGTGATAAAAATAGTTTTTACATGTGGACATACCAGACATGAT
Source organism: Galago senegalensis (assembly GCA_963575145.1). NCBI lineage: Eukaryota > Metazoa > Chordata > Mammalia > Primates > Galagidae > Galago > Galago senegalensis. Next base: position 48,209 of record CAUYTI010107608.1, read on the forward strand.
AATTAAGTCTGTGAACTTGTCACCATGTTATTATGTTGGCAGCACTGGACAAACAGCTCGGTAAGGTTTCATAACCTTGATAAATCAGTGTCTCACTGCCGTGTTTGTGTTCATGTGTGGTGGTGTCTTGCTGAGTGGCGTTCATTATTGTTGCTGCATGTTTTCCTGTGCTGTTGCAAGAATGTTGGAGCTTGAATTAAAGCAATGAACAGACATTAAATTTCTTGCTAAACGAGGCAAGAGTGGAAGTGAAGTTATGGATATGTCAGGCTAAGTTTATGGGGATAAATCTATGAGAAATACAGCAGTATACAAATGGATTAAACATTTTTCTCAGAGGAGAGAAAGCATTACTGATGAGAGGTTAGGGAGGTCAGTACTGAGCAGAACTGATGAAAACATTGCAAAAATTCACTGAATTGTGAGTCAAAATTGTCAGCGGACTGTGAGAACCATAGATGACCATGTAAACGCTGATAGAGAAACAGAAGAATCTTAACAGAAAATCTTGGCATGTGACAGGTATGTATAAAAATGGTCCTGAAGGAGCTCACCAATGGACAAAAGAAAAGGAACTTTGTCAAGATCTTTGTCTTGGATCTTTGTCAAGGAGCTCACTGATGGACAAAAGGATCTTGCACTTTGTCAAGATCTTTTGAAGAGGCAAGACAATGTTTCGGCAGTGTCATCACTGCTGATGAAACATGGGTATACAGATGGGACTGTGAAACAAAGCCTCAAAGTGCACAGCACAAGTCAGCTAATGCTCCGCAACCAAAAAGTTCTGTCGGTCCAAATCTAGTTGAAATGATGCTGCTAATCTTCTTCAGTATTAGAGGGATTGTTCCTTATGAATTTGTACCAACTGGACTTGTTAACCAAGTTTACCATTTGGGAGTGAAATAGTAACTGTGTGAAAAAATTATACAAAAACAGCCTGAACTTGTGGCCAACAACTCATGACTCTTGCATCACAACAGTCTACCAGCTTACACAACACGGTCTGTGAGGGAATTTTTAGCCAATAAATAAATAACTGTATTGGAATACCCTCCCTACACTCCTGATCTGGCCCCCAATGACTTTTTTCTTTACTCAAAGATAAAGGAAATATTGAAAGGAAGCCATTTGGATGATAGTCAGGACATCAAGGGTAATAAAATGACATCTCTGATGGCCACTTCAGAAAAAGATTTCCAAAATTGCCTTGGAGGGAGGACTAAGCAGCAGCATGGGTGCATAGCTTCCTAAGGGGAGTACTTCCAAGGAGACCACAGTGATATTCAGCTGTGAGGTGGGTAACACTTCTTCTAGGATGAGTTCACAGACTTAATTGCCACACCTGGAATTTTCCTAGCATTAAATGTTATAGATCATTAATTTCAACAAAATTGAGATATGGGTTAACAATAAGGAAGGTCATAATTTTATAATTTCTTTCTATATCAAGCCAGGACTGGGATCTTGACCCTAAATCTGAGGAAAATAATGCAGAGGATCTGTGCTGTCCCACAGCTCCTCACAACCTTGGATGACCCAAGGACCCCCACAGAGAGCCGTGCCCAGTGTCTAGGCAGTCATGATTCTCTTCTTCCTCCCACTTGGTTCATTTTGGGGAGGTGCCAACAGGGGCACCCATTCTAGGATCACCCCTTAGAGTTTTAATATCTTTTTTTTTTTTTTTATGGGAGCTGAACCTCACCAGTGATTTAATTACATAGGCTATTCATGTGTTTGCTGCCCTAATACCTACTGGAGATCGTGCCTATTTTGGCTTATTTATAATTTGGGCAGATATGAGTTGCTATTTTGTCTTAGCAAGAGGGCCCCTGCCCTAGGCCCACTATTTAGAGGGCCTTAATTTTGTCCTCTTCTGGTCAGTCCTCTCCGGGGGAAGGAGTTCACAGGCTAGGTGGAGTTCCTCACCTAAGCCATGTCCCTCTTTAGGGTATGTTCTAGGTTCCCAGAGCTCGGAATTCCCTGCCTTGATTCCAGGATTGGTGTGGGACTCTTTCCCTGATTGATCCTTCTGAGACAGACTGTACCATTGGTTGTGGCACCATAGGCCTAAGTGGCAGCTACAAAGGAGTGGAGCTATGGCCAGAACTTGGACATGTGGGATGAGGGGCATATTATTGTGTGTGTGAGGCCCGTTCATGACACGAGCTGGGCCTGCGGGTGGTAAGGAAAGACTTCCATCTGGGCTGGGACTGCCCTGCCTGAAACACTTTGTTTTGATGTGGCGCTCTAAGGAGCTGGAATATTCTAACTTCAAACTGATTTTCTGTGTTATTATAAAGGTAATATATCTATCGAGGAAAAAAACCAGGTTTTTAGCTTTGGCTATAATTCTTTTTTTTTTTGAGACAGAGCCTCAAGCCGTCCCCCTGGGTAGAGTGCCGTGGCATTACAGCTCACAGCAACCTCCAACTCCTGGGCTCAAGCGAGTCTCTTGCCTCCGCCTCCCAAGTAGCTGGGACCACAGGCGCACACCACAATGCCCGGCTATTT
>CAUYTI010107609.1:0-47554 GCA_963575145.1 Galago senegalensis
ATCCATTCATGGATCGATGGGCACTTGGGCTTCTTCCATGACCTGGCAATTATGAATTGGGCTGCAATAAACATTCTGATACAAATATCTTTGTTGTAATGCGATTTTTGGTCGTCTGGGAAAATTTCACTCTTAATAGCACTGGTTTAACATGACAGAGTATCAGCATTTTTAAAAAAACTTTAATGCTGATATTTCCACTGAATTTCCTTCAGCTCACACTCCCTTTTCTCTGTAAATATTATGGTGACTTTCAGATGTGGCTTTTTAAATGAAAGCATCTTAATGAAGCAGTAAATAAGTCTACAGTGAGAGACCAACTGCACAGGGGTGTGTTTCACAAAGGATCACACCCGCTAGGTTTTGTTTTCTTAAGTCTAGATTTGATTCCCCAGTGGATACCCCACTTTTTGTATTCAAGAGATGAAGTGCATAAGGAATTCATTAAGAAATCAGGCTGTGGTGGGACAGCTTTGATTTGACACTTTTGAAATATGATCCAGGTCATGGCAGTGAATGGTGCAGATCTCCTTTTTGGCAACAGCATCTGGACTTGATTATTTTAAATCAGGTTGTGGGGTGCTGGCATCCACTCCCATGTGAGACTGCTACTGCAGGCAGACCTCATATTCTGAGATGATTTGGGAGATTAATGTGGGTTCTAAATACTAGGAAATAAATTTTACATGAATTCTTGACTTTGTTATTTCAGTAGCTCATTATTGGTAAGTTTTTATAATGTTACCTTTATGTTTTATCTATAATGATGCCTTCCTGCCGCAAATACGCCTGTAACATTTTATTAGCATTTAATTTCATCCTTCAGAATCATGAGTAACATTAAATAGATTATTTAATAAATATTTATTAAAAGAATGAAAATTACCCCAAAATAATCTATCATTAAAAACACGTGACTGTGCTCTGGGATGTGGCCGTGGTGGCTTGTGGCTACCTGAACACTCCCTTTTATTTCTAGTGATCACTAGTTTAAAACAAAACTTTCTCTTTCATTCCATCCCTAACTGAAGTCAAACGAGAAGGTGCAAAACTGGGTTCAACCCCAGTTTTCAGCAGCTAGTGTGTGCTGTTTTTTATTTTAGGAATATTTGTTTTTAGGATCAGAGTCTGTTGGGTTTTTTTGTTTGTTGGTTTTTTTGAGACAGAGTCTCATATGTTGCCTTTGGTAGAGTGCTGTGGTGTCACAGCTCACAGCAACCTCAACTCTTGGGCTTAAGTGATTCTCCTGCCTCAGGCTCCCAAGTAGCTATACTACAGGCACCTGCCACAATACCCGGCTATTTTTTTGTTGTTGTTGCAGTTGTCATTGTTTTAGCTGGCCTGGGCCAGATTCGAACCTATCAGCCTTAGTATATGTGGCTGGCACTCTACCCACTAAGCTATAGGCACTGCCCAGAGTCTGGTTTTTAAGAAAAGAAAAAGACATTTTGACATCTAAAGAGTTTTCCAACTGCCTCTTTTCCTTCGTTTAATGATATATTGTTTCAGGAATGATGTCACTTGGTCATTTGTCAATTTCACAGAACTAAAACTCCAGGTACATTTACGTTTCAAATAGGTGAATGGAAGATTTTGACAAGCTTTCATATTCGTAAATAGCCTTGTAAAAATATTTTGGGAAGAGATTCTGCACTAAGAAGGAATTTGTGCCAGCTTTAGGTCAAGAATGCAGATTCTCATTTGCACACCTTAGGATGACCCGATTGGATCTCCTCACTCCTCTCCCCAAGGTTTACCTTATGATTACACAAGGTATAGTATGTAGAGTGTGTGTCTGCAGCCCTTTGTCTCAAAGGTCTCTGATAAACTGCATCTCATCTGAACCCCACAAAAGCTGCTTACAGGTGAGAAAAACAGAGACAGAGAACCTGATTAACTTGCCTCTGAACACACAGCCAGGATACAACCCAGACCTACTGTGACTCCCTTACTGCAGGTTCCTCTCTGCTTGCCACTTAGCAATCCAAAATGGGATAAAAACAGCCCTAGAAGATAAAATCCTGGGAAAATGATAATTTCCAAAGGGCCTTTGGATGTTCTTGGCCTTCTAACCCAATGTGACTTCCCTTTGTTTCATGAATCTGTGAGATACCCTAGGTCAGACCTGTCACCTTCTGCTTTTTTCTCTTGTGTATCAAAAAAGATTGTTACAGACAACAAGGTTAGAGAAGAGGTGTTCATAGTCTTGAGAACCCGACTTTATTGACTAAGATTCCTGGGTTGTTTTTGAAGGCTTTTATCTGATTTCTCTCCAGGCAGAGCACACTTCTTAGTCATGGGACCTCAGGCAACTTTTTGAGCCTCAGGTTCCTCATTTGGGAAGTGACATTGTGCACCCTGCTTCCTGGGGCCCTATGGCCATTGGAGGAGGACAGAGATGACTCTTAGGATCAGCGTCAATGCTATGGCAGGAGTGCAGAGAACTCCTGCCTGGAGGGAGCCAAGGACAGAGCATCCACCAAGCACATGGCCCTAACACCAGAATTCCAGAAGGCAGGCTGTCACCGCTCAGGGCTGCCCCCTTGACATGGCTTGCCCCCCTTTTCTCCCTTCTATGGAGAAAAGATCTCCAGGTTCTGATGTGTGGAAAGGGCTGGTTCCTGCCAAGCCCACTCTGGTGGCACTGCTGAGCTTCAGGTCTCCCTCCTACGGTGTCAAATACTGGAGAGATTAGGATGCCACAGGGAGGGCCTGGAACAGCTGAGCAAACACAGCAGGGACAATGCGGATAATAATGACTTACCTGCACACACGTTGATGACGAGGTATCATCAGAAATAGACACGTCTGCATTCGTGAGTTGAAACTCATCAACAGAGACCAAAAAAGCAGAAGTGGGAGGGGAGTTCTTTCCTAGAAATAAGCTGTTTTGTTTTGTTTTTTTCCCTACGAAGTTCAGTACGTAGAGTGGAAGATAAAGTTAAGGAAATATCAGGATAAGAGAGATGGATAAATGGAAAGGAGAAGAGAAAAAAAAATATATTTTTTTGAGACAGGGTCTCACTTTGTCACCCTCGGTAGAGTGCCATGGTGTCACAGCTCACAGCAACCTCAAGTTCTTGGGCTCGAGCGATTCTCTTGCCTCAGCCTCTTGAGTAGCTGGGACTACAGACACCTGCCACAATGCCCAGCTATTTTTAGAGACAGGGTCTCACTCTTGCTCAGGGTGGTCTTGAACCCATGAACTCAAGCAATCCACCCGCCTTGGCCTCCCAGAGTACTAGGATTTTAGGCGTGAGCCACGATGCCCAGCCTAGAAGAGAAAATATAAGGAAAGTAGAGACCAATTCTAAGCAGTATAATATCTAACAAATTAGAGTATACAAAGAACAGAAAATGTTTATCTAAAAACTTAGCTAGCTAAAATACTGGTTAGATATTGGGTCTTCTAGGATGATTAGTGGATAGTTAATAACTCAGGTTCCACTCCTCAAAAATTGATATACAGAAATTTCCCAGAACCAGGGACATGAATTTCCGTATTGAAAAAGCCCATTGAACACCTCTGAAAATAAGTTTATAAGACACCTACCAAAGCTACATCATTATGAAATCTCAAATATCATAAATGTTGAGTTTCTCAGTGGTGTCTTAAAGTCATGTTTTTTAGATATAAAAAAGCATATTCATAAAAGGCTAAGCCTTTGACCTATGTTTCTAATTTTAAGAGAATTGGCATTGTTATTTTAAAGGTGCGAAGTTAATTGGAACTAAGTAAATGAATCATAGTGAATCATCAAGGTTGGTGGACAAAATTAGACTTTAATAAAAAATACAGTTTATAACTTGATGTAAGTAAACCAAGTCTATCCTTGTCTGTATCAAATAGTCTAAAAACTTGAATAATTTTGTGACAAACATTCTCTAGTTTCAAGGTTACAAGGAAACAGTTCTGGGGACTATTAAAGCAAGACTATCAATATTACAACAAAACCCTTGCATGTCTCAACAAAAAGCTAGCCAGAAGCTTACCTTCACGGTGGTAAGGTACAGAGTAAGTGTAAATTTAACAAGTTTGTTACCGAGCTGTTCCTTATCCATCTAAAAAAATATCTAATGTCTAGCTCAAAGTTTGTTCTCTTGAAAGTATCTGTTTTAACAAATTTCCCTTCTTTCAAGGTTTTTTATTAAATACCTTTACTTCAGTTATATTTTCTAGCCAAGCGTATTCAAGGAAATGAGGCTTAGAGTTATTTACTTCCACACAAAACACCACAGAGAACTGATAATCCTAAACTTGCAGACAGGAAGAAATACAAGTTCGCTGCTGCGGCAGACACTGCGCATTGTCTGCCAAACAGCTGTCTCTCCTTTCTTGCTTAACAAAACCCAGATTTGGAGGCCTGCTGCGTGGACTCCTGAGGGAGGAATCACGACTGGACTGGGCCAGTCACAGACATCTGGGGCCCCTTGGCCAGCTATTGGCCTGGTGTGGAATGGCACAGCCCTAACCAAGGAAATCCAGGCAGACATCCGCTGGGAGTGGTTTGATTTTATTGCTCCTCTCCTGATGACTCATGTTGTGATGTTTGGAGCTGGTGCAGCCGTCCTATGTCAATGAACCAGGACATCACCAGCATGCTGAGCATGGAGGAGCAGAGAGCTGGAGGGAGCCTGGGCCTTGGTGAACAGGGTGCCGATCCAGCCCTGGGATTGCTTACTTCCAGACCTCTTGTTAAGGAAACAATCAAAGCAGTTCTGCTATTCTCAGGCAGATATTATGTTCTAAAGGGATTCTGAAAGTGACACCCCAACTATGCCAGTTTAGCATGAGGATTATTTTGAGCTGAAGGCACTTGGAAGCAGAAGACTCAGGAAGAACTTTCTACCCTCTCCACCGGCTTAAAAAACAGGGTATAGGCTTGGCGCCTGTGGCTCAAGTGGCTAAGGCACCACATACACCTAAGGTGGTGGGTTCGAATCCAGCCCGGGCCCGCCAAACAACAGTGATGGCTGCAACCAAAAAAAATATAGCCAGGCGCTGTGGCGGGTTCCTGTGATCCCAGCAACTTGGGAGGCAGAGGCAGGAGACTCACTTGAGCCCAGGAGGTGGAGGTTGCTGTGAGCTATGCCACAGCACTCTACCCAGGGGGACAGCTTGAGGCTCTGTCTCAAAAAAATAAAAAAAATAAAAAAAAGGAAAATGAATTCGTTTTGGAAACAATTTGCTAAATATACAAAGAATTTGCTGCCATTCAAAATTCTAAAATTTTGTTTTTCATTGGCTATAGAAAAAAATCATTACAGAAGAAATTTCTTATGAGAACTAACTCTGACAGGTGGTCAGACACAGGAGATAACATTTCCCATTTCCACACATGGAAAGCTACTCTCCTTTCGAGTTGTTTTTCTAACTGTAACAACTTATTTGTAGTTTATTGGAAAAGACAAAGTATAGCGGAATTCATTAAGAAAATGAAAGAATTATGCATCTGATTGTTTTTGGCATATTATACCCTTTAGATAATCTCCAAACAGAAGAATTATGTATATTGTGATAAAAGGTCACTAAAACACAGCCAATTAGTATATTCCACACAGATATGTTTTATAATGGTGTTATCTGGACAGATCAAAAATGTATGTCAGCACCTTTAGCAAATTCCCCCAAGCATGCTTCAGAGAGCGAGTATACCGAGACAGTTTCTCTAAAGCTAAGAACAGTGACAAGCTGAAAAATGCTTAAAGATATAAAGTTTCTATTTGTAAAAACAAAAAAATCTGGCAATTGAATATCACACGTACATTTCCCAAGTCTTACATTTTTCTAATATACTTAATAAGGATATGCTAAGTTCACTATAAGTCCCTGGTATGCATAACATGATACACATTCATGACCGGATGATTTTGTAAGGGTAACATCCATTTTGCAAATTTAAGCAACTGCAACATTAAGTGCCCCCACAAACGGCTTACAATTTTAATGAAGAACAGATTTCAGCACTGGGAATTAAGCAGGAAAATATAGCTGGGTAATTAACACATCCTGAGATCATTAAGTTACACCTAAACTGAATAGTTTTTTTTTTTTTTTAAATTGTGCTAGTTGTCATTGGAGGCTCCGTGCCAGGAACTTTGTAATAAAGCCTTATATATTATTTAAATTTTCTTAATGATCATTCTCTGTAGCAGCTTTAAACATCTTCTCTTACCAATGGGAAATCTTAGACACTCAGAGGTTTAATAATTTGCCCAAGGTGATAGTGACTATCTAAGCTGAAACTCAAGTCTGTTTCTAACTGACTCCGTAGTCCATGCGGCAAACAAATATCAAATAGCAGGTGCCAGGAGAATGTGTAACTGTCCATAGACTCACTTTGACCACATGCCATTGGAGTACTTCAATTCTCTTACAGCCCCAACAAGTTTCTGGGTGACCCTGTCAGCTGGGAACAGTGGGCAGGGTTAAAAATGCCCCTGCAGAAATGCTGATTCAGGAGCAGAGAAGCAAATGGTGATGCTTTTCTCTCTTTAGCCTCTGGGGTAGCAACTCGTGAACCCTAACATTAGCCTGAGCAGTATATGTGAAGAGGAGACCATGACTGGCTGGTTCCAGCTTCCATGGTCCAGAGAGAGGAAAAAAAAAAAAAAGAGACTCAGTGTGAGAAGCTGTTTGTTTTTGAGAAGAACACACAGATTTGAGACTGGCGTTTTGATTTATACTGCAAGATCCCCTATATTTTTCTTTTCTTTTCTTTGCTGCAAATAAGAGGAAAGTCACTTTTTATTAACTACTGCACAGAGAGAAATCTTCAATAGTTCATGTTAGCAACATCCTAGGAAACCTTTGCAAATGCCATCTCCTAGCTTGTTCTGTAAATGTAAAGGTTAGAAACCATTTCAGGAAGCAGGGCCACGCGTTTTAAATAACGACTTCTTTCAGTTAAGCCGCTTTAGGTTTATATACATTATTCATTGTTTTTCATTAAGAATAAAGCCAAGAGAAGAAAATAAATTAAAGAAAGGATCTAACATTGCAGAGGAAGCAAGACGACAGGCTTGGGCATCTTTCTAGATATAGTCTGTGGCTTCTCTAGCCAGGTTATTGTATGATACAAGGGTAGTTTGCTTTGTAGTACAAATGACTAGTTCTTGGGCTATTCTATACTGTAACTACTCCAATAACCACGAGTGGCTGTTTGGATTTCATTTAATTAAAACTAAATACAATTAGAAATTTAGTTCCTTAGTGATATCAGGAATCAAAAGCCAGAAAACAGATTAAAAAAAAAAAAAGTAACACACAGGAAGGAGCTGTCTAATCTGTCAAAAAACATTGATTAATTAGCCCTGAATTTCCTATTGGAGGTTATGCATCAAATATCTTTGAAATGATCTTTTTTTGCATTCATTTATTTCTAGTTATTTCTTGAACAATTAAAAATATGTTTCTATTTATAGTTTTTTTCCCTTCTTTCAGCGAAGACAAAACACTTTGAACAATGCAAGTACTATGAACATCCATCCATCCATCCATCACCATGTCTTTAGAAATTACTTTAGCTTCAAAAATGTGTGAAAAAGTAACAGAAATGGTAATGAACTGTATTCTATACAGTATTTAAATATTTGGTGTAGAAATAAGTCCTTGTGATATTATGGAAGATAAGTCTCTATAAGCATTATCAAATGACCTATGATGTTAAATATTTATAAATAACACATGAATATACATTTAATATATATTTATCTAGATGCACAAATATGCTTATATTATCCCCAATAAAATATCTTTATTATGTACATATATTAAGTATTATATACAAATATACATATATATGTGAAAGAGGAAAAAATGTTATAAAATTATTTGGTTTTTAAAAAAAGATTACATTAACATAGACTGCTAGATTCTGGGTCCTTTCAGTAGGTAACCCGTGTTTATGTAAGCTGACACCGTGCAGACTCACAGGGTGGGAGGGGTCCCATAGAAGCTATTTTTTTATTAAGTCTTCCTGGCAAAACTTCTTAGACAAGTGACTCTCAGCAACTCTCTTTACCTCGGAGTCTCCTGTTTGAAAATTAACAATATTAATAATAATATCTACTTCCAGATTTGTTGTAAGGAATAAATTGCCTAATAGTTTTAAGGTGCCAAAAAGATCAGGTGTTCACTAGAAACAATTTCCTTTCTTGCTGTGCTCTTCTGTCTCCTATTACCCAGGCCCGCAGAACCTCTGTGTGGCCACCTGTTCTCCCCCAGTTTGCTTTCTTACTTGAGACTCCATCACAGCCTACCTTTTTTTATCCCCTCTTTTAATTTGTATGCTATTTCCTGAATGGTCCACTTTACCTTGTGTGTGGTTGGTATTCAACAAACTGAACCCTACCTGTGTGTTATGAACTCTGCACACATCACCCTACCCCTTGCCTAAGCCCTCACCACCCCAACAGGTAGAACAATGAGACAAACCCACGGGTGTGCCCAAGTTTGTCCCCTCTGCAGTCTCTGCCCAAGTTTGTCCCCCTCTGCAGTCTCTGCCCAAGTTTGTCCCCCTCTGCAGTCTCTGCCCAGGTTTGTCCCCCTCTGCAGTCTGTGCCCAAGTTTGTCCCCCTCTGCAGTCTCTGCCCAGGTTTGTCCCCCTCTACAGTCTCTGCCCAAGTTTGTCCCCCTCTGCAGTCTCTGCCCAGGTTTTCCCCCTCTGCAGTCTGTGCCAAGTTTGTCCCCCTCTACAGTCTCTGCCCAAGTTTGTCCCCCTCTGCAGTCTGTGCCAAGTTTGTCCCCCTCTGTAGTCTCTGCCCAAGTTTGTCCCCCTCTGCAGTCTGTGCCAAGTTTGTCCCCCTCTGTAGTCTCTGCCCAAGGTTGTCCCCCTCTGCGGTCTGTGCCCAAGGTTGTTCCCCTCTTCAGTCTCTGCCCATGTTTGTCCCCCTCTTCAGTCTGTGCCCATGTTTGTCCCCCTCTGCAGTCTCTGCCCAAGTTTGTCCCCCTCAGCAGTCTGTGCCCAGGTTTGTCCCCCTCTGCAGTCTGTGCCCAGGTTTGTCCCCCTCTGCAGTCTCTGCCCAAGTTTGTCCCCCTCGGCAGTCTCTGCCCAAGTTTGTCCCCCTCTGCAGTCTCTGCCCTTTCTCTTTTATGTTTTGAGAAACTGTGTATGTGTTCTCTCAACTTGGCCATTTATGATTCAAATTTATATACTGAAAGCTGTGAGAAGTCTTAGAAGAAAAACTAGTTTTATTCAACTCTCCTTTCCTAGTGTGTCCCAAATTTATTTGATCATGTTATATACACATTTTTCTTGTAGAATCTATTACTGTCAGCTGATTTCTTACCCTCTCGCTCTTACTTCTTACTGACTCTGTCTTACTTCTCAGTCAACCCTGCCTCACATCTGCTGGGGTCATAATCGAGCCAAGGTGTTAATGAAATAACAAAGACAACCCCACCTTCTGTAAGGGATTTACTGCTGCTGATGCTTATTAAAAGCCTCTCTTACGTTGTTGGCATAGGAAGGTGTGGGGAGCCAAGGAAATCTCCCCTTTTCATCAGAAGGTTCACTGGAAGATCAACTCACAATGAAGAACATTAGTAAGAGAAAGATCTTGAAATTATTTACTGTGAACATGGAGGGAATCACAGTTATTACCTCAGATCTCAGTGGGTTCAGAAGTTTACATACCCTCATTTAAGAGGAGTGGGGGATAAGGAAGACAGAATTATTTTGAGTGGCAATAAATGGTTATTAGAGTGGATGGGTGGATATTTGGGAGACTGCATGGAGAGAAATAAATTGACATAAATGATTCTCTTTGGAAATTAAATTAACCTCAGCAACAGGTATTATCTTAAAAATGGGTTGGACTTTTGATCCTCTTTCCTGCAAAATACAGCAGAACCTGTGCAATTGACCACCCAACAGACAGTAACTGGTCATACTACAGAGGTGATCAGCATAAGAAATTTCCATTGAATACATGTGATGTGTGTCTGGTCTGTGAAAATTAGATCAACTTAAGGAGGTAATCAAGTAATGAGTTGTCAGCTGTGGAGGTTCTGCCTACTGAGAGACCAGGGAGGGGACGGGAACACAGTTGTTCTTGATGGGTCTGATTGCTACTGAAAACAGAGGAAATGCCTTTCCAAGGGAAGGCTGTTGATCTCTAAGTCCCTTCAATTCAAAACGCTCTTTATACCAAAGAATCATGTTTTGGGATGAAGTTTCCTGGGCTTCTTTACAAGGTAAGAGTATTTCTATTTCCTTTTCTTTCTTTCTTTCCTTTTTTTTTTTTTTTTTTTTTGAGACAGAGTCTCACTGTGTTGCCCTCAGTAGAGTGCTGTGGTGTCACAGTTCATAGCAACCTCAAACTTAAACTCTTCAGCTTAAGCGATTCTCTTGCCGCAGCCTCCAAAGTAGCTGGGACTATAGGCGCCCGCCACAATGCCCAGTTTGTTTTATGTTGTAATTGTTGTTGTTCAGCAGGCCCGGATTGGGTTTGAATCCGCCAGCTCTGGTGTATGTGGCTGGCGCCCTAGCTGATGAGCTACAGGTGCGGAGCCAAAGTAAGAGTATTTCTGAGATGTTTTCCAGTTTGCTTTCCTGAGACCATCTAGCATCTATCCCTGAGGGCAAACATCCTAACTAGTTACAATTTCCTCATTTTTAAAGACTAATTTTAAAACATCAGAGGAGGGATATTGTGAAACTAGTTTTGGTATATGAAATTCACACACGTACCACCTGAAACAGGGTTCTCGGTGATGGAGTTCACATTAGCATTCAGGTCCTTTTCCTCAGCTCGGGCGTTAGATGGAATTATGTAGCATTGTGCAAAATCTTTAACGGCAAATCAGACTTTGTTAAAAATTTCACACTGGGAATGGAAGGGATTTAACTTTAAAAACAGATGAACGGGGGAACCTGACTTGTTGAGAGAAAGTGTTGTTATTTCCAAAGCCCCCTGAAAATAATCTGTTCCTTAAATTACCTAAAAACAATTTAAATGCAATCAGATAATGTGATGAAGTGTTTGGTGAGCTGTAACTAACTCCTACTTATATCCAATAGAGCTTTGAACGTGAACTGTGTAAGAAAGGATCTGTGGCTTTGTGAAATGTTTGGGATAAAGACAGGCAGCATATTCTTACATAATTTTACGTGTGGTATAATTTAATTATCTTTCTTGTGACTATGGTCCTCTTGTTGTGTATGTCCAATACTCTATTATCCCCCTTCCCCTAAATAAACACACTTTGAATACTGTGTGTAATTGGAGAGAGATTATTTTAGGATTAAGACCTTGTTTAAGAAAGAGCAAACATTCTGAGTATGTTGCAGGGGCGTCCAACTGTGGTACAAGGCTGGCTGTGAATGCTTATCTAAGAGTTATCTTGGGCCACGCATTAAACACACAAACACTAACCAAAGCTGATGAGAAAAAAAAAAGGTTCATGCATAATTTTCATGATATCCACCATCACAGATAAGCATTTATAGACAGTCATGGGCCATGGTTGGACACCCTATTAGGTTAGTATCCTAACTATAGTAAGACTTCCTCAACTGACTACTTTTCTTTTATAGTTGTTTCCCAGAAATGGTGGATTTTCTACAAGACAAAGGGAGTGAGGTTCTGAAGGCTCCAGGGCAGGCTTCCTGACACCAACAGTCACTGTTCCCCAGTACACTACACCTGTCCCAAGGCATTTGGTACCTCCTTTAAAAGCCCAAGACCTCCATTAGTCAGGGAGATAGATTTGAGGCAGCTTCTCCTGTTCTCCTACAAAGGTGTCTATTGTATTAAAAATTCCATTTTTTTCCTAGGTAATCCTCACTATCTCAGTAATAGGATATTTGTGCAGCAAACAACTGGACCTAAGCCAAAACCCCTTTGCAAGTTAAGCTACATCAGCAGAAACAATAAATGCCTAAAGTTTGTGGTGACAGGTTTAGGTAGCATAGTAGTTAAAGATATATGCATAATTACAATATCCCAGTTGGGCACTCAGAATATGGACTTGCATCTAGGCATGATAACATTTGCATAAAAATATTTAGCTTAAATACCATTATGCATACTTTACTTGTCATAACTTTTATTTTTGTACGTATGTTTGCATATTCACATTATATAAATGTTAAAATTCATTGCATGGATCACTTCTGAGTCAGTCATATTTTCCATTTCATATTATAATTGAAAAGAAAAGCTATATAGAGACTCTTAAAGAAAATATTTCAAGAGATAAAATATGCTGCACCAGAAGATTGATTTCCATTTATGGTTAATAAGATTTACCGTAGACTTTCTATGGTTATCAAAATAAAGATTTACTTTCCAAGGTTAAGGATTTATAGAGAAGCAAACAAACAGAACAGCAAGAATATCTAAAAGTTTATTTTTCCCCCGTGTGTTATTGGGTATGGAAAGGGGTGCACGGAGGACTTATGTTGTGAATGTGGTAAATACAGGACTTGACAAAGGAAGATGGTTTGGAACAGTTCTGGAGATTTGAAGTTAGAAGTTTCATAGCTGAGCTGAGGGATATGTAAAGAAGGGGCTTTTGTTGTATTTTCCTTTGTCCCCAGTCCACTTGAAGGCATCACCGTGAGCCATGAATGCTGGATGTAGTGAAGTGCAGGCAGACAAAACGAATGTGTGTGCTTGAACTCTCACGGTTTTGTTTGCATAGGTATTATAGATAGCATTCCATTTACTGATAATTCAGACACCATTTTCAAAGGAATAATTCAGAAATGTAAGGATAAAAGGTAAATCACTGCTGTTTAATCTCAAAGAGAGAACAAGGACATAAATAAGCCAAATAGATGAGGTCACTTCTCGTATAGCTCGTCAGGATGAAACAAAGTCTTTGCTGTTCAACTGTGGTCTTTTAAACTCAACTTCTCAGGGCATTGTGATTCTTGCTTATGCATCGATGAGTTACAGCACTATTCTTTGGTAGTAAAGCAACTTGCCAATAGATTTGAGCCTGACTCAGCAGCTATATGGCTCATTAGGCTGTAGAAATGGAAGCAAAACATTGTTTTATGTGTATTGCAGTATAATAAAAGATAACACTACACTAGCACATAAACTTGGGGAAACTATTGATACATTCATTGACTTTCATAAATGTGTGGGGTAATAGTATTTTTCAATAAATGGATCAATAGAATTATATTTTGAAGGTAAATTAGCCATAAACTATTGAATTCTGCATATTGTTCCTTTGACTTCTCACTCTAGCTCAAATTTCGTGTCCACATGAATGATTCTCCAGTCAACATCCCTATGTCTGCCCTCTCTTGAGAACATGGCTTAATTGACTTCTTCATTAACAGATTAGACTAAAAATACAATAAAATTACATCATTAGCTTTTGCTCATCTGCAGCGCAATAGCTTCTGATACCTGAGAAATTTCCCATCGCAGACATCCTGTATAAACCCACAAAAGCCCCCACAGAAGAACATGCACTCCCATGTTTATAAATAAGAAAATAAGACCCAAAGATATATAACCTTCCCTAAAATCGGAAACTAGTAGTTATCATAACTCAGCTTCAAATTTAGCTCTGGTAGACCAACAATGTCATGATATTTTCAGTATGCCACATGTTTTTCCAGTAGCATGGTTCAAATAATCTATATGTGTAGGAGACGCCAACATCCGAGCAAGATGATCTGCAGCTGAGGCGTGCACCTCGGGCCATTTCTCCACAGGAGTTCCTTGTGGAAGAAGAGCCCGTGCCCTCAGCCTGTAGTCATTGTTAATTACTCCCCTCACCTGTATTATTCCCTTTCAATAAAAGGCTGGTGCGGAGGTTGCTCAAGGTACCCAGAAGTAAGGGCTAGCCCGCCTTCCACAAGCTTGTACTTCTAATCCGCTTCTCGCCTGGTTCCTTCCTGCGCTAACCGAGACCAGGGCCACAGGAGCCCGACGGGTCGCGACATATGAATGAGTAATTTTATTGAATTCATAGCAAATCAATATTTAATAACAATGTACTTGTTAGATTGGTGGCTTAAAAGAATGAGAAAGTTTCTATTATTAGGTAAATGTTTCTTATTCTATGCTGTTTGCAGATAACCAGTGAGTTCTATATCTAACCACAACTGAATAATAAAGAATATGAATTTTAGCCAGGCAATGTATAAATGTTGTAAAAGCTGTTTGTCTCTGCCTTAATGTTAGCACAGTTCAGTCCTTTTTATTAGCACCATTGCAATAGTCTACATACCACAAGCCTCTCTGTGTCTACCTGCTCATTTTCCTGTCTGTGATCTTTTAAACTTGTTTTCTTTATCTGGGATCTAAGCTCTGTGGTATATACTGGATGGACAAAATGGGCATTAGCCTGTCATCATGGAGTTTACTCTCTAGAGGGAAATATAGATATTACATAAATCAACATTGCTCATGTGTGGCTACATATATGCATCTATATGTTTATGTACAAATTTGCATGCACATGCATTTATATATATGCACATATGTATATATAAATGTATAGAAAATGTTGATAATTTCTAGAAAATTACCATAGTTTGCCATGTATAATGCACTTCTGTATATGATGCACACCCATGTTTTTGACCCAAAATTTCAAGAAAAAATGATTTCATTTTAATTTTGTAAGGGAAGGCAGAAGTGGTACCCTCTCCTCTCCAGAGAAGTACAAGGCATGGAGCCTACTGCTTGGAAGCTGGGGCGGAGCCCAGGCTGCAGGCGAGAGAGTGGTCCTGATATCCTGACCTCCTCCAGTAGTCTTCTCCTAACCCATGCTTATCCCCACATCCACTCATTTCCTATTTCCACCCATGTCCTTCCTTGGGAATGTGGCCTCAGCTGCTCTGCTGAGACATATATCAAATTGAACAAACACATCAAACAAAAAAGCCTTCCAAAACTAGTCAAACCAAAAATTCAAAAGCATTATTCCAGACAAACTCTCTATTCTTTGTCCAATTGGGGAGAAGTCTCCCCAAGATAAGATTCTTCCTAAAATATAGAGAAAGCTACCCAAGATTCCAAAAGGAGCTACAATGTCTTTAGACATGCCATCAATTTGGAGAAGGAAGGAGAGTAATGGACACATTCCAAATACTAACCAAAGATGACATCTTTTTGTTTTAGAAACCATTTCTCAACTGTGAACAGTCCAAGCGCCATGGCTGGACAATATCTCACCACTAGGGATGGTGCAAAAGATGGCTGTTAGTCCAGGAGAACTGAGTGGCCTCTGGGACCTGTCTCTACATCCATCCCATCCATGAGAGGCTGCCAGACCACAGGCAAGTGTCTGAAAGGTGATCCTTGATAATCCCCCACTTTATTCCAGTCTTCGCAGGTTCATTGCCCACTGCTCAAGAGGAAATCAATACCCTGAGACAGCAGGGGTTACTGTAGAGAGAGAGGTAAATATCACAGATTCCATGCAAGGAGATGGGAGGAAGTTGTCAAATCTATTTCCCTGAGAATTTATGAGTAATAAATACATATATTTTTGAAGATAGTTTGGTGGGAAAGGGCTGGCAACTGGGTCTGCTAATTGGTTGAGAATGAACTTACAAGGTTAGAAAGCAGAAATTATCTTCTTGTGCTGAGTCAGTTCCTGGTTGCAAGAGCAGTTGAGTATGCTTTCTGGCTGCTGGTCTACTTGGGTCAGTTGGAATATAGCATCTGGAAGATTTGTTAAAGACAAGCCTTTGGTTTCATAAAGGTGATATTATCTGTGGGAGCAATGAAGAAAGCTAATACTGTTCATGACCATCAGCTATGTGACTCCTGAGTAGTAAGCAATTATAGGACAGCAAGCTAAGGGATGATGGCTGGTTATTTGTGTGTGTGTACTGTAAACATATTTTAACTATGCCTAGACCTTTGCAGAGTTCAGGCCCCCAGACCCACCACTCTTCTCACCTTAAAGCTTGGTTTCAATAGCACAAGTTATTCTCAGCACATCTGGTTTGAACATGTTCTTATTTTCCAAGTCATTTGGAGCATGGTGGTGACTCTGAGATAATGTTATAAAATAAATTAAATAGAAATGATATTTTAGCTCTAAATTTAGGAGTTATTTCAGGAGGGTAATGGGGCAGGTATGAGGCAGGATATACCAGCCTGTCAAGTATTGTTTGGAAATAATAATTAGATTTATAATTTATACCTAGTTGCCATGGAGTTTTGAAACGGTTAAGAGTTGGGTGGTAAAATGAAAAATGTACATATGATTTTTGGCCAAGGTTCTAGGAACAGACTTTTTACAACTCTTGGAATTTCCTGAGAAATAAATGTGACTTTTTAATGCTGGTGAGATGACTCTTAGTCAAGAATCCACTAGGTAGTTTCAGAATGGGGGCTTCAGAGGAGCCTGGAATTTCAGCCCCACCCCATTCTTCAGGGATGTAGAAGAGCTAGAGATTGGGTTATAAAATCTCTTGAATAATGAGATTGAGAGAATTTCCAGGTAGGGAACACACTGACATGCTGGGAGAATGATGCTCGGCGCCTCCCTGCCCCATACCTGACCCTATTCATTTATTTGTTCTGTTTGGTCATTGCAGAAAGTGTTAGTAGTCCTATGAATTCTGCTTGGATTTATAATAAACATATAATAGTAAGTATAGAACTTTTCTGAGTTTTTAAGTCATTCTCACAAGTTATCAAACCCAAATGGAGTTATAGGAACCCCTAAATTTGCAGTCAACTGGGTAAAAGTGTGGGTCACTTGAGTAACCCCTCTGAGGCTGATATCTAAAGACAGTTTTAAGGGACTGTGCTCTTAACCTGTGAATCTTCTCTAACTCCAAATAGTGTCAGAGTTGGATTCAATCATTGGACGCATAGTCAGCATTAGAGAATTGGAGAATTGGTTGTTTGATTGGTGTTGATGTTAGAAAACACATCACAGATGTTCACATAGCTGGAATGTCCCTAGAATATGCCTGCAAGAGCAGCTGACTATAAGAAATCCCTCACTCCCCCCATAATGAAGAAATTTTGGACTGTGCTATATTAAGTACTTTATAGAAGATGCTTCTATTTATAATAGAAAAAAATTATGCTTATAAATCCCAGTTGTAAGAGGGTGGATAAGCCTGCATCTATGACCCGGCACCCCTTTCAGTGCGTATTTTTCTCTTGATATTGTTGAACTTGTAATAAAGCTCTTCTCTGAGTATAAACTGTGTTAGTCCCATAAATCTTTTCAGTAGTTCAACACTTCAGGTGATTAATGCATAATTAATTCAGATCCTTATGCCAATCTTGACAAATAGTCATTTTAAGTAGAGGAAGGGAGAATTCAAAAATTTAAAACTTCATCCTGTCAAGAAAAGAACCTCAATAGCTACTATGTATTAATTAGGGTTCAATCCCAAATGTTTTTCAAAGTGAAAAAACTCAGTGTGCCTATCAGAATTTTTTCTCAAATATTGAGTTATTTTCATGAAAACGTGAAACAAAAAGAATAGGGGGCAAAATTTTTAGTGTATGGCTCGGCACCTGTAGCTCAGCGTCTAGGGTGCCGACCACATACCCTGGAGCTGGTGGGTTCAATAGTCCTATACATTCTGCAAGGATTTTAGTCAGGTAATATATTTATCACATTCATTCATCTCCATGTATAAGTATAAAATTTCCATTTGACTATTTCAGAAATTTTGCCAGTACATATAATTTTACTATGACATTAATAATGATAGCCTACTATGGCTATACTTTTAAAAATAAACAACATCTGTATGCATAAATGACTAGTGTAGCAGTCGTACCTCAAAATATAAACATATCACAGTCAAGCACACATGCAGTTTTAGGATATTTAAAACCAGAAGCAAAGTGAATAATTGCTTTATTTGCTAACAGTGGAATGGTGTTGAGTATGAGCATGTTATATATAATCATTGGTAATTAATCTTCAAATTCTTTGAAGAATTAGGAAAATTCAGTTAAGGTAGTTAATCAAGTATTAAAAGCTGGTTTTTAATACTACATTTGAACACAACTGTCTCATTAAATTTAAGTGACTACTAACCAGGCAGTCTGTGCATGGCAGATAAACCCAAGCAATCACTTTGCAACAAGCAGATTTGTATTTTCAGACATTCCGTGGGCATCTTCTACTTTTGACAGACAGCCATCCACCCCCACGATCACCCACGTGTGATGAGGAATGAAGCACCCAAACCAGATTCTTCTTATTACAACTGGAATAAGGAGCCTCATATAAATCACCAAATTGGAAAAAAAAAAAATGTCCCCTGGCCATTTGTCTACAATTGGATTTCTTCCCACACTGGCTGTTATTTATCTAATGTCAGTCCCCCCAAATGAGATATTTGGATATGGTTTTCTGAGTCATAGATTGTTTAAGAAATAAGATTTCATAGTTTCTTTGTGGAAGGTACAATTCCTATTTGCTTCCTGTATAACTTACCAATAGAAACTTCTAAAATTATTTTGTATATAACAAATGTTACAGCTGGATAGGATTCAGTGTCCACAGGACATTTTAAAAATAAGTTAGTTGAAGCCTGTTAGATGGTCAGAAATAGAAGGTAATGCTCTAAATAGAAGACAAAGGGTCTTCTTCTTTTGATGACTTAAAAGAATGGTTCCATCACGTCTTAGCTGTAAGAATATCAGCTAAGCAACTAGACGCTATAAACGTCAGCACCCTTATTTATAAAGTTCAGATAACAGTCACTTGCTGTCTGTGTATCTTCCAAGATCACCGTGTGGATAAAAGCATCCAACGAAGATTTTCCATGGAGCCATTTCTCATGTTCTCTACAGTGTTTGCCTCTGTGTACACTTATTTATCAAAGACTTTATCTTCTGTTTTGAATTACAGTTGTTTATGTGGGTGCCTCACCATTGTTCATGTTAGAGTCTGAGCTCTTTGAATGAGGAAACTACACACGGCTCTTGTATCTTCCACACTAATAAGCAGAGTGCCTCCTATCCAACAATGATGATGAAAAATATTTTATATATGACTTTAGTAGTATATTAAAATTTAATTACAAATTTATTAGAACTCAATCTTCTCTCTATCACATGTACTCACAGATACACAGGTCTATATGAAATAACAGTTTTGAATTCTGACCTTCTTATGTTAAACAATAAGAAAAATGAAAAGCCGAATTTTTCCTCTCTTCTCAAGCATGTATGGCCAAGGCCAAGTTTGGAGATCAGTTTTACCAAAGAAGAATGATGGGGCAGTGCCTGTGGCTCAAAGGAGTAGGGCACCAGCTCCATATGGTGGTTGGTTCAAACTCAGCCCTGGCCAAAAACTGCAAAAAAAAAAAAAAAAGAAGAAGAAGGAGGATAATGTCTGGCTTGACTTAGATTAACTGCACTTTGTTTTGGTTGGTGCAGTAAAAAACAAGAATAAGAGTGTGTAGGGGTGTGTGTGTGTGTTTCTAGGTTTTGGGAGGCACAATAGGATGCTTTAGCGACAGAATTCTAGAGGAGAAAGATAATGGTCTTGAAGGAGGTGCCCTGAACTGGGAGCAGGAAGCTGATATTCACAACAGAGTCTGGTGTATTACCTTGGTGACATAAACTAATCTAGCTCTACTACCCTTTTCGTGTCTGAAAAACGATCAAGAACGACTGATTCTGAGTCCTAGAATGTTTGAAGGGAGCAGGAAAAGCAGGACTGAGATTTTAATTCTTTCTTTAATTGGACTCAGATTTTGTGATTCTTGTTTCACAGAGAATCAAAATAGAAATGTTTGGAATTGAGGGAATAGGTTGACTGGTGGGTACAGTTGTACCCAGGATTGTTCAGTATATTAAGTGAATAATAGGGTAGTGATTAATTTCTCTCCAAGCTGATTGCTCTGCCAAAAGATCTGTTATTACTTCCACCTTAAAACAGAAACCCACAAACTCTCCCTGACAATCCTCAGAATTTCTGTCCTTAATAAGATCAAGTCCTTTAAGGATCATAATGTTTTTATAAGACATGTTAAAATATGCAATCTTAGTTAAAAGTAAAAAGAATATACTATAAGTACACATTAATAATAGAATTCAGGGCTCGGCTCCTGTGGCTCAAGCGGCTAAGGTGCCAGCCACATACACCTAAGGTGGAGGGTTCAAATCCAGCCTGGGCCCGCCAAACAACAATGATGGCTGCAACCAAAAAATAGCCGAGCGTTGTGGGGGGCACCTGTGGTCCCAGCTACTTGGGAGGCTGAGGCAGGAGACTCGCTTGAGCCCAGGAGTTGGAGGTTGCTGTGGGCAGTGAAGCCATAGCACTCTACCCAGGGGGACAGCTTGTGGCTCTGTCTCAAAAAAAAAAAAAAAAAAAAGAATTCAGGGGGCGGTGCCTGTGGCTCAGTGAGTAGGGCGCCAGCCCTATATAGGGAGGGTAGAGGGTTCAAACCCCACCCTGGCCTAACTGCAACAAAAAATAGCCAGGTGTTGTGGCGGGCAGCTGTAGTCCCAGCTACTCAGGAGGCTGAGGCAAGAGAATCATCTAAGCCCAGGAGTTGGAGGTAGCTGTGAGCTGTGTGACACACCATGGCATTCTACTGAGGGTGATACAGTGAGACTGTCACTATGAAAAAAAAAATTAATAAAGATAGAATTCAGGGTAAAGAATGCTGCTAGTAGTAAAGAGGAACATTTTATAATGATCAACCATTTGGTTAATTGGGAAAATACATCATCAATGTGTATTTACCTAAAACCTGAACTTTAAAATATAGGAGGCAGAAAAATGACAAAACTGAAAAATAAATTAATAGACACATGGTTATAGTTGGTGATAGAAACAATCCTCCTCAGTAAATAAGTAGTCAGAAAAGCTATAAGGGCATATTAGCATTTATTAACAACAGACTCTAGCAATAGTACTAGCTGATTTCACCTAACGGACATTTACATGACATTCCATCTAATAATAATAGAAAATGTGCTTTTCAAGTACACATGATGCATTCACTAAGATAGTAGTCATAGACAGCAGAGCCGTGGTACTTTAGAAGATCCCCAGTTCTACTCTCAGGTTTGATGACTCCCTAGAAAGATTCACAGGACTCAGAAAAGGCCTTACGATCACAGTCAGTGTTGACTGCTGAAGTCATAAGCTCAGATAATAACCAAAATGCTTGATGTAAATCAAAATTTATGGACCTAGGGATCTACAAATAATTGTAGCATACAGCTCATTAATAAAGTTGTCCATTCTTGAGACTGTTTTTCGAGTTTGCCTTCTACATGTGACCTTTCTAATTTTCTTCCAACAGATACCTTTTTCTTCTATAATACCCATATTTGAGGACAAAATTGTTAGTTTGGAAAATAATTATGTTATGGAACTGATTTTAGAGGTATTTTGACACACTTCAATATTCCACCAGATTTTTAATTTTGTGGGCTTTGCCAATTCATGACTTTTTTTTTATCTTGGAATTTTTTACATCCTTCAAGCATGTGTTTCTTTCTCTCTCTCTATTTTTGTTAATTTTAGCAGCAGATTCCATGTGAGCTTACGGGCTGATATAAACAGTTTTCCCCTCAAAAATTATTTTAGAAATCTACTTGAAAAAGCTCCTACTAGTAATGTAATTATGGTGCCATGTGTACATCAATCCTGGTAATGCACAGCTTTAAAACAATTCTTTCCCATGATCCTCTCTCCTCACCCACCCACTTACTGGTCATGCTTCTCTGTTCCAAGTTTAGCTCAATTCTTCAAAGACGGCTTCCTTTTTTTTTTATTTGGCAGTGTTGGGAAGAGGCTTCTATTTTTAAGAGTATATTCTTTTCCTGCACATTCTTCACTGAACATTTTCCTCAGACTAGTATTAACTTTTGGTTAATTGATGGGACTCTTTTGCCTGTTACTACTGCTGTTTTAATTTTATGTAAATGAACATCCATGCCATGTTGGGACAATATACTTTTAATATTTGTTTCTTGAAAATGCACTCACATTAATTGTTTTCATGACAACTATGTGTAACAACCACAGAATTTCTCAGAAACAAAATACCAGTTTGAAGAAATTTGTATCAAATTTTGAAAAATATTTATTTTATGCATGTACCAGAAAATTAAGCTTACAAAGATAGAAGGAGGTGATTTGTAGCTGGCAGTTTTACTTTTAAGAGTGTGTGGGTTTTCTTTATATGCATCAGAATTATTGAATTTTTTGTAAACATTCATAATTTTCATTTAGTTGAAGATCTTTAAAATCTTTTCTTCAATTAAATGTCTGTTGTTCCAAAATTAGTATCAAAGTGTTATGTTACTTTGCCTCTAAATTATACTTTATAAAATCAAATTCTATCTTATGCTTGTCTCATCCAAAAAATAACTTGGACCCGTCTCCTTGATATTGTCCTATAACTAATAACATTTGATACTTACTTTCAAGTAAAATTTTACTTTAGAATGAGAAGTATCTTCTTAGGAAAGGTCATTTTCTGACTTGTGAGAAAACACCAATGATGTGAAAGTAACTAATTGATTACATTATTTTACAAGCAAGTGTTGTTTGTACAAAGATATGATCTTATATGTTAATTGGAAATTACAGATACACATTTACATAGTAAGCAGGTTTTCCAGTCTAAAGTTTAGTTTAGTTTTTTTAACCTTAGTTGCTAACTAATCATGTCTTGTTGCTTCTATCAAGGTCATCCTGTGGGGAATCAATGTTTACTAACATTCTGCTTCACACACTTGTTCTGACTTACAATCACGTCTTCCCTTGAGTGAAGGATGAAGGGATGTGGCATTTCTTAACTCTCTCTCCTCCTCAAAACCAACCTAAACAACAAAAGGCTGAAGAGACAACACAGAACGAAACTCCTCTGTGAAACGTTCCTCTACAGAAACATTATCTGTGAAGAAACTGACAAACGAAGTGATCTTTGGACAACACTCAAAATGCTTGGAACCAATCTATACCATATTGAACGTTAGTCAGGAAAGAGTCAAAAGCTCTCCAGACTGGAAGAGAGAAAAAAATCCACTTAGTCTGAAAAAGAGAAAAGCAGACCTGGAACTAATTAGTCTGGGAGAACAGCTATGGACTGCAGCTGGAGAATGCCAGAACAATCCCCTCTCTGAGTGATTACTGCTTTATTATCAGTGATGCTCCCAAACCTTTTTTTCTATGCTCATCTATCAGGAGTACCAATTGCTAAACTGTCCCCACCACATGATTAGTACTCAATTTCTGGTTTACCTCCAAGTATCCAAATCTCAACTCAGAAATAGCAACCAATTCAAAATTAATCCCACCTTTCGTAGATTCTCCTTTTGATTATTCAGAATGCGCTGAAGCCTCACAGAAGGTCTCCTCTCTTCCCTCTGATAAAGTAAAATCCCACTATTCCTCTGGAGTGTCCCGTGTCTCACCGAAACAATAAATCTGATCTCTTCAGTCTATAGGCTTGTTTCTGGTGGTCTTTGCCTGAGCAGGCTTTAATGTTCAACATAGATTTCTTTAATATTGGGGGCACAGACTGAAGGGCAAAATCAAGAATCACTTTACGGCAACTAAAGTGGGGCCTTGCTAACCTTTTGATTTTAAATTGCTAATTGCTAGGACTGCAAGAGAATAAATTCCACCAAGTTTGTGGAACTTTTTTCTTGTAGTCCTAAGAAAGAGTTTGGTACCGGTGAGAGGGCCACTGTTGTAATAAACAACTAAAAAATGTGGAAGTGGCTGGGAATTGAGTAACTGGTAGAGTTGTAGAAAAATTTTGAGGCACTTGATAGTGAAAACCTAAATTGCGTTGAAGAGACTGTTGGTGGGAATATGGGTGTTAAAAGTGAATTCTTTGAAGGCTCAGAAAGAAGTGAGAAAAGCTGCAGAGAATTCTTTAATCATCTCAGCAACACATATACCATCATAAGCAGAATGTTTAGAAAAATGTGAAAATTAATGGTGTTTCTGGTATAACTTCAAATGGAACATATTATTGAACAATGGAGAAAAGATGATCCTAGTTATAAAGCTATAGAGGACTTGGCTGATTTATGTTCTTCCATTACATGGATAGTAGAACTTGTAAGCAATGAATGGGAATATTAAGCTTAGAAAATTTTCAAGCAAAGTACAGGAAGTGCAGCCTGGTTCCTTATTGCTGTTTTTAGTAAAATGTGAAAACAAAGATAAATTAAGGAATGGCTGGTTAAACAGGAAGGAACAGCACTTGATACTTTGGAAAATGTTTAGCCTCTCCAAGTAGTGTGAAGAATGTGACTGAACAATCCTAATGTCATAGGCTAAAGAGATATGCAATGTGACTCATGGATTCAATCAACCGTCTCAGTAGAAGCCAGGAATAGAGACTGATTATCCAGGAAAGAGCTGCAGAGAATCCTTGTATCTAATGATATGAATTCCCTGAACATCCATGGAAGACTGACAAAGTCATTATTATACCAGTAAAAACAATGCCAGGCTGGATGGCAAATGACAGAGATAGGAAAAATGGGTTGAAGACAGAGCTATAGAGATAATGGCCTGTTGATGGAGCCTCCTTGGATAAAAGGTATGGGCCTGTCACCCTGATGGACTTAGAGGGCAGGGCTGTGACCTAATGACCCAGAGGACTCAGTATCCAGCCATAGAGGATTATTCTTAAGCCTTAGAATCTAATGAAGTTTATCTTCCTGGGTTTTGCACTTGCCTGAAACCTGGGGCTCATTTTTTATTCTTTCATTTCTCCCTTTGGGAATGGGAGTATCTGGCTGTTCTATACTTGTCCCTCCATTGTATATGAAAGCAGATGAATTCTTTGGTTTTCACAGGTCTACCAAGTGGAGAGGAATTTTGCCCCAGGATGGACCCAAGTCTCACACATAAATGAGTTAGATGATTCTGATGATGGGATTTAAGACGTGAAATTTTGGACATAGAGTTGATGTTGGAATTAATATATTGAGTAGATATTGGAATATGAAAAATACAATTTGTATATCAGAAGGATGTGAATTTTGGGGGAGTTAGAAAGCATGCTATTATGGGTATATAAATACTAACCTCCAGTGTCCCCAGAATGTGATCTTATTTGAAAACAGTTGTGGTAGGTAAATTATTAAGATGAGTTCATAAAAGAGTAGGGTGGACCCTTGATCCAATTTGACAAATAATTATTAAGCTGCTAAGAAATTTTTCCAGAATATGTAGCACACACACTCAGTGAAAAAATGGGAAGATGTTGATGAAAGGCTACAAACTTTCAATTATTAGATAAATAAGTTCTGGTTATCTATTGTAAATCATGAGTTGTGGTAAATATGTCAATTAATTTGTAGTAACCATTATGCAGGGTATACATATATCAAGTCATCATGTTGTCCACTGCGAATATTAAAAATTTTTATTCATATATACAACTTATGTCAATTAAATATTTTAAAATAAAATATTTAAAAATTCAGGAAAAAAGTTAATTAGACACAAAATGCAGGAAGTCAAATAAAAAGAGAATTTTAAAAGGAAGGAGAAGACACTGTTTATGAAGGGACAATCATTACACTGACTGCAAATTTCAAATTAGCAAAGATAAATGCCAAAAGACAAGGGAATGTTTTCTAAGTAATGAGAGGAAATATTGACCAATCTGTAATTTTAAACCAGCTAGATTATAAGTGAAGTTAAAGGTGGAACAGGATCTTTTCTGATAAAGGCTGACTTTACTTTATTCTAATAAATTTAGGAAATATGTACATCAGTAAGAAAAAAAATTAAACTCAGGAAATATTTGTGGGTTTTTATGTGATAGTAGAGAAAAAACCTGAAAGCAGTTGGAAAAAATTGTAAACTCCGAGCAGAATTTCCCAAAATTTCAAATTCATGTCTGGTAAGTAATTTAAAAGAAAAAACAGTATATACATCTGCTTGCTGAAAACTATAGAAAAGATATGTCTCCACCAAAAAAGATCACAAATATGGTGAATAATGAAAATCTAAACATACACTCACTAAAATCAGGCACAAAGATGTACACATTCTATTATGTTAAGACTATTACAATATAATACGTATAAAACTATAAGTTCAAGATCTAAGGAGGTAAAATATTGTCAATCCTATTTATCTGGAATGACCTAGACAGTCAACTGAAACAAAAGTTTAGAAAATAAATTATTAAGTAAAGGAACTCTGAACAAAACCAACATTTGAAAAGCAAAATACTTCATTTTTTTCTAGAGGGGAAAAAATTGAAAATAAAATAAAAATATTTAAATTTACATAAGTAAAATATATAAGACTTAAACAAAGAAATTGTTTAAAATTCTCTACCAAAAAGAATAAACAGAAACTAATATTTTATATTTAGGAAGAAATATTCACTATTATAGAAATGACAATTATCCATAGATTCATCTATTAATTATCACCACAATGAAACAGAAATTGGTGAGGGTGTTTTAATTTCAGAATATTCAGGGGGGTTCAAGTGGATACACTTTATAATGCTTAAGTCAGGGGTTTTCAGTGTAGTTACCCCCCAAATAGAGTGCATTGTACCTGTTAGGTAGATTTATAGCCCTTCTTTTACCCCCTTTCCCTCTAATTGATTTCCTGGGATGTTATATCTCTTTGTGTGTGCCCAATAACTAGGTCTCAATTATCAGAGAGTACATGTGGTATTTGTTTTCCCGTTCCTGAGATGTTTCCCCTAGGATAGTGGTCTCCAGTTCTATCCAAGTTTCTCAAAATAACATTATTTCATTCATTTTCATGGAAGAGTAGTACTTCATGGTGTTTATATACCACATTTTCTTAATCCACTCATGAACTAATGGGCTCTTTGGTTGCAATGATTCCACAGTTTTACAATTGTGAATTTTTCTAAAAATAAACATTTGAGTACAGGTATCTTTTTTACAAAATGACTTGTTTTCCCTTGAGTAGTTACTCAGTAGTGGGATTGCTGTGTCAAATGATAAGTCTATATTTAGTTCTTTGAGGAATGTCCGTACTGTTTTTCATAGATGTACTCATTTGGATCACCACCAACGGTGTTTAAGGGTTCCTTTTTCTGTACATCCACACCAGCGTCTATTGTTTATTGCTTTTTAATAATGGCTATTATGACTCATATAAGGTGATACCCCATTGTGGATTTGGTATGCATTTCCCTGCTGATTAGAGATGTTAAGAATTTCTTCAGGGGAAGGGGGAAGAGCAAGATGGCTGACTAGAACATCTCATTACTAGAAATGCACAGAAAGGCCGGGGAAAGAAAACTCCAACCACGTTTGGCTGGGGAACCCAGCAAGGGATATCATTTTGAGGGTACAGTGCAGAAGTTCTGGACTACAGGAGCCTGCAAGGAGGAATGGAGCTGAGGAAAATGAGCACAGAAGGTGAGTACTTAGGAAAAGGCAGGTACTGGCCAGCCAGTCTGCGCAGAGGACGAGGAACAGAAAAGAGCTGTCCTGTAGTTTTGCATATTGAGCCGAATCTGCTCACTGGAGTAGCCTTGGAAGGCTTAAATGAGTAGGTGGACTCAAATAGTGTCCAGTGGCTAGGACTGAATACCTGGTGGGGTGTGTCACCCATCAGCTTGGCTGCTAGCTGGGTGCCACCATTGTGGGAATTCCATGTGGGAGAAATGTCCAGAGGGTCCTAGTGCACAGCCAGTTCTGGTGCACTTGCTGAGCTTGGGCATCTACCCTTGAAGTGAGCTGATTAGCCCCAGGAATTGTCAGGAAGCACTGTGTGATATGCCTCCTAAGGAACCTAGCAAGAACTTAGGACCCCAATACCATGGGGACTGAAAGTCACAAAGGAACCAGGCCCTGACTGAGGGCAGCTAACTCAGGAAGACAGGACCTGATCTCCTCTGCAACTAAGATACTGGCTTCCAGCCCTAATTTTTCATAGAAAAATGATGTATGTTCTCTGTCTCCTAACATGACAGTGCCACCTGGCATCCAGGCAATATACTGCTATATATAGGTAGTATACACACACACACATAAATATATTTGTTTTTTTGTTGTTTGGTTCATTGTAATTTTTTTTCATTTTTATTTTCTTCAATAGCAAGGGTTCTTCCATTTTTGTTATTCAATAAATATTGCTGGGAGAACTGTATAATCACATGTAAAAGACTGAAACCTGAACTTGCACCCTTCCCCACTTACAAAAAATTGACTCAAGATAGATAAAAGATTTAAATATAAGGCATGAAACAATTAAATTTCTAAAACAAATTATAGGAAAAGCTGTTGAGAATGATGGTCTGAGGAAATATTTCATGAAGTCTTCCATGGCAATTGCAACAACAACAAAAATAAGCAAATGAGACTTAATTAAACTGAAAAGGTTCTGTATAGCTAAGGAGACAACAGTCAAAGCAAACAGACAATCTTCAGAATGGGAAAAATATTTGCATGTTGTGAATCTTACAAACATTTGATAACTAGGATCTATGGATAACTCAAATTAATCACCAAAAAAAAGAGCAACGGTCCCATCTATTCCCTGGCAAGAGACATGAACAAAATCTTCTCTGAAGAAGATAGACAAATGGCTGATAAACATATGGAAAATGCTCTTTGTCATCAAAGAAATGCAAATCAAAATCACCCTGAAATAAGATTAGCACACATCACAAAGTCTCAAAGCTACAGATGTGGATGTGGAGAGAAGGGAACACTTACACTGTTGGTGGGACTGCAAACTAGTACAGCCTCTTTAGAAAGAAGAGGAAAATGGAAAATCCTCAAAGAACTCAAATTAGACTTCTCTTTGACCCCACAATTCTACTACTAGGCATCTACCTAGAAGAAAAGAAATAATTTAATCATAAGGACAGGTGCATTAGATTGTTTACTACAGCTCAATTTACAATTGCCAAGATGTGGAAACAACCTAAATGCCCATTAACTCAGGAATGGATGACCAAGCTGTGACATATGTATACCCTGAAATACTATTCTGCCATAAAAATATGGTGACTTTATATCATTTGTATTAATTGGATGGAGTTCAAACACATTCTTCTTAGTAAAGTATTGAAAGAATGGAAAAGCAGATATCCCATGTGCTGAGTGGTAATATGAAGCCAGTAGTTAATCTAATGCACACCCACAGAGGAGAAAAACCCATTTCAATTCCAGTTGGAGGGAGGGGTAATGAGGGAGGGGGAAGAAAGGAGGAAGGGGTTGGGATACAAGGTAGGGGTGTATGGCACACCTTTTGGGTGCAGGGCACAACTGCAAGAGGGACTCTACTTAATACACTCAAATATTGTAACTTGGTTGTCTGTGCCTTCACATTAACCTGAAGTTAAAAAAAAAAAAGCATTCTTCCATATGCTTGTTGGCCATTTGTGTGTTTTCTTTCAACAAATTTCTGGTCATATCTTTTGCTGACTCTTTAGTGGGGTAGTAGGGAGGTGGTCAGTTATGGAGGTTCCACTGTATTTGGACTTTGTTGTGTGATGCAGTATTGCTTGTAAGTTTTGTTGGTTGAGGCCAGGATGATGTTTTCTCTAGGTCAGTGGTTCTCAACCTTCCTAATGCCGCAACTCTAATACAGTTCCTGTGGGTCGTGACCCACAGGTTGAGAACCGCTGCTCTAGGTCTAGTTTTATTCCAGTTCTGAGGCAAAAACCTTTGGTGTCCTCTACTTGATGACCTCTTGATTTAGGAAGTTTTTTCATATTGACTAGGTCCTGGGAGGATTCTTTTCTTCATATTTTTGGGTGGCTCTTTCCCAAATATCAGGAAGCTTTGATATTAGGAAGGATGTGCTGATTCCTAGACTATTTTATCTTTGCAGCTATACTCTTTCTGCTACTCTACCCAGTAAATTCTATCTCTCTTATCCTCTTTGGACTTCCAATCCATCTTCTAGGGAGATTACTGGACTGTGCCTGGGTTTCCTGTCCCTATACTATTACCAGAAATATGCTCTCCAGGCATGTATAATGTGACACTCAGGAGAACTGCTCTTTTGTTTCTGGGAACGGTGATGTCATATGTTGAAAACCATTGTTTAATATATATTTTCCTAAAACCATTGTTTAATATATATTTTCCTTTCTTTGTAAAGAAGTAAATCCGGTCATTGCCTCTCTTTCCTTGTCAAAGAAGAAGGAAAATCTATCCAATATCTAATATTAAAACCATGAAGGATTATAGAGGTACATACCTAGGGTTTCCTGGTATTAATTATGTGCTGCCTGGTTTAATTGATTTATAACCTCTTTAGCAAAGATATGCAGGGATGGTAATTCATCCATTTTACACAAAATAAATAAAGTTGCTGTGATAATTACACTGATTTAGAGAGGTCTTGAGTGTGATCCCAAAACATTAAAGTCTCTGGTAAAACAGTCTCTGGTAAAACGTGAATAATAGGAAAAAAGTGCATTGAAATGAGAAGTTTTTAACACACAGTACCTTCCCAAGAATATAATTCTTACAAATTATATTACAAATATACAGTCTGTTTGGAGAAATGCTACCTTATGGATCACAAATATTGGGGAATCCTAGAGAAAGAACATCTGCTTATCCTAAATTGTAAGATATGGAAAATTCAGCATCCCTTTTAAAACCAATTTTCCCTTTGGTGTACACTAAAGTCTTTCAGGCAGGTCTCAGAGTCAGAGCACGTGGTGTGTGTGTGCCACAAATAAATGATGGGTATGTCTGAGATTTTGATCCCCATAGCCCTGGACATGATCTGATAGGGTCTGAGGAGGCTGGAATTTATCAAATTCCTTCTGGACATAATCATTCTCAGCTTCCTGCAGGGTGCCTCACAAATATTATCTTTTCCTGCATGTGCTATGATATGGAAAAGGTCAGGGCTCACAGCTCTAGGAGTTCCATGTTTTCCTACAGTTTGTTTTATCTTTTATAATGCCACGCTCAGTTAATAAATGTTTCTTTCTTTTTTTATTTCAAGGGATGGCTGACTTGCTTAGAAAAGCAATTTAGCCAATGAAAAAGAGAGGAAGGGACTCTCTGTAACTATCTTCATTTCTGAACTCCTTTGCCTCAGGGAGACTTTATTGTTAAAATGAAAATTCTACCTGTATGTCTTTACTGATGCATGGCATCTATATAGTTGTAGGGTTAAAGTATATTGTTAATGAAAATAAAGATTACATATTTTTTTTAAAAAAGTGAATCTCATAATTTAAAACAAATTTCCTTAGGGAATTTATTTATTTAATGACATTTATGCCCATCTTTGCAAGTGCGTAAGTAAATGAAAGCAGTCTCCTAAAGTTGAACTGTCTGCTGCTCAAGTTTCCCCTTTAAAAAATTATTCACAAAATTTACTTTATATTTTCAATAAATATGAAAGTTTAAATCATGGTACATAGGCAGTAAATGAATTTTATTACCCAGTTCATGCACATTTTTCAAATTTAAAGGTCTTGTGAAATAGACATTGCATGCTACATTTCGCCGTTCTAGCTGAGCTTTGTTTACACGTGTGGTCCGTAGCATTGTAAGGATCTAACAGTTTTTTGTTTTAGGGCTTTATGGAGGGATATACTTCGAATTCATAAGAGTGAGAGGTTTTGCTTTAAGGTTTTGCATTATCTTTCTTACGAAGGGAAAGAATGTTAAAAGAACAAACTAGGACATAGTCATTGAGATACCTACGCTTTCTATTTTTATCCTATTTTCATTACCATGTAATTAGATGGCTCCTTACTTGAGGATTTACTGTATTCCATAACCTAGGATTTAACCTTTCAGTTTAACATGAAATTAGATACCAGATGAGCAATGTAAATTGAAAAAATCTTTTTTAAAATTTCAGGATATTATGGGGGTACAAATGACTAGGTTACCTGAATTAATTTTGTACTGGTTGAGACAAAGTTATAAGTGTGTCCATCTCCCAGGAAGGATACATTGAACCCACTAGGTGTGATTTCATGGACCCCCTCCCTACCTCCCCGTTGACCCCTTGACCAATTTCTGTTAAGTTTTCCTTCTATCTGTGCACATGAGTGCTGTTCAGTTAGTTCCAAGTTAATAGTGAGTACATGTAGAGTTTGTTTTTCCATTCTTGTAATACTTCACTAAGGGGAGTGGTCTCCAGTTCCACCCAGATTATGCCAAAGCAATTAGTTTATTTTTAAATGGCTGAGTAAGTAGTATTTACTTAATTTAATTGAGAGAAAAGTCAGGTGAATGGGTCATTTTATGTATTTGGGCCTTTTAGTATATAATGAATATGTACATATAAACAAGTGCAGAAACATGCCTTTTGCCTTTATGACTATTTTTTTTTTACAACTTTACTAAAGTTTAATTGACATATGTGAACTCCCCATTTTTAAATTACACAATCTGATAATTTTTGACATAGTCCTAGACCTTGAAGCCAGCACTGTAGTCAGGATAATGAGTGTATCTATTGTTGCAAAGTTCCCTTGTGCTTCTCTGTAATCCTTTCATCTTTTTCAGTTTACCCATAACAATAAGATTTTTGCTATATATTTTCATTCATATTTTTTCATAATTTTATGTAAATGGGGTCCCACAGTATGCACCATCTTTTCTCTGCCCTTTTCAATCAGCCTTGTGATATATCATAATTCTTTTATATCCTATTCCTTATGAAAAATCTGTATGGTTTTGGGCCATAGCAAATGGAAGAAGGGCCTCACATTAAATCATGATACATGCCACAATGTCAAGTTGAGATTTTCATGTTAAAATGTGTCTACCCAAGAGCCAAAATGCTTACAATCCCATTTATACTATGGCATTGGGCATGGTAGAAGATGACATGAGTTATGTAACTGGCAACCATACATTATTTGCATTCGTTTTAAGTCAATTGAAAAATGAGAAATTCTTCATAAGATGGAAACTAAAACTAAAAACCAAAATTCATTTTACTCTGTGAGAGAAGTTTTCCATGAATATTCATAGCATGATGTGTTCTTTGCCCTGCCTCGATTTTTCATGGCGAAAATTACTTTGGAGATCTATTTTACAGCTGTGGTTTATTTATGTAGATTTTGAAAAGTTATTATATGAAGTGATGCAAATTCGATTAAAACAGCAATGCCTCTTCTAATATATAGGCAATGTAAAGAAGATAAAGTATTTTTTTAATGTAAGTTTTTTCAATTATAAAGAATTTTTAGATCATCAAAAACATGGAAAGTCATAAAACTTCTTCAGAATGAATGATATTAACACTTAAAGGTGATATGCAAAATATATTTTGGAAGAAAAACCCCTCAAAAATATTATGAGATTTTAATGACAGTGAGCATCATATATAATGAGATTTTGTTAAAACATCTTTATTGACAATTATGGGGAGGATTAAAAAAAAACAACAACGGAACCTAAATGGTTACAGGAAAAATAAAAGAAGTCCTTCCATTAAGAGGTTAGATGTAGCAGAATAAATATGGCTCCTCTTTAGGAGAAATCAAAGCACATCAGGGCCAGAATAAAAACGCATGTGCTTGCCATCTCTTCCCCTGGCGGAGTCATCTTTAAGATGTTATGTAGCCACTTAAAACTTCAGATTGCACATCTGGAAATTGGAGATAATAATACCTATCTCACAGAAGTGATTTAAAAATTAACTGTTGAAAATATGCAGCAGTGAGAACTCATGTATAGCAGCCGCTGTGGTTGCCTACACCCTTTCTCTATTCTGGTTTATTTAGAAGGATTCCAAGTGTTATTATGTATACAGTACAAGGAATATCTGCTCATTAGAGATATTCCTTTCTCTATTAATGATGTGCTTAGTAGCAATTCTGACAGTATACACGTATTATTTATTACCATTACAGAAATAGGTAGCAGTGAAATATTGGGATACAGAATATAAATACTTTGGAGGTTTCAAAAGGGTAGAACAGGAAGAAAGGAGCCATGAGGAACAAAGGTATTCCTACAGGATTAAAGAAAATAGGAGCTTATGGTCACAAACATTATAGCACTTTCCCTCACTCAGTTACAATGTAATTTAAAATAAATTTGAATTCTTATTCATTAATCACTAGTTGTTCTGGATTTAAAAATCGATATGTAAATGCATATCTACCTAAAGAATAATGAGAAATAGTAAAAACTGGATATAACAGGTAAAGAACATTTACAGACTGATTTAAACCTCTCAGTCAGCTTATTAAAATCCTGATGATTCCACACTAAAGAACATAAAATGTATACCTATAATTGTAAGAAAGTATTGAAGCCTCCTTTACAATTAAAACAATTCTGTTAGGATGTCTTCGTCAGTACTATGGAAGGGATTGAAACAGACAAGAAGGAAAGGGGTAAATTACCCAAGGTCATTCCTAGGGCCCCCAAGGTCGTTTCCACGTCCAGTGGCCTCAAGAGGTCTCTGGAGAGATACAATTGCTGACTGAGAATTTGTTCCTTTATCCTGCCTCTCCTTTCACGTAAGACCATTCGGGAAACCAGGGGATGGATGATTGTTACCTTCATGAAAGCTCATATATGGAGAAGGCGTTTCTAGCAAGTGCTAGAAAGCATGAGTATTTCCTAAGAACATCTGGCAGAGGGGCACAGTATGGTGTCAGTCCAAATGAAGTGCACGGTAGTATGATTCAAATTGTCTCCTTGTTCCAGAAGTTAGTTCAATAGTCTGTTAATTTTGATATGCTCTCAGAACAAATGAAAGGCCATTGGCCTCCAGCTATTTTTTAGTTGACATCAGTATCATAAAAAAATCTTTGAGAAATTGGTGCATTGGTGTCATGTCTCTCTTTTCAGGTATTTGTATTACTTTGACACAGTTTCTCTAAGGCTATTGCTTCTATCGCTTTTTTGCTGATGGTTGAGCCATTTCTCCCTCTCTTTTGCTCTCTCTCTCTCTTTTTTTTTTTTTGCAGTTTTTGGCCAGGGCCGGGTTTGAACCCACCACCTCCGGTATATGGGGCTGGCACCCCACTCCCTTGAGCCCACAGGTGCCACCCGATTGAGCCATTTCTCTATTTTTAAATGTTTTGCTTTTGTGATTCCTTTTGTTTCATAAATAATATTACTTAATAAGCTATTTATAGAAAAACCTCACATATTAAATAAACTAAGTCTATTCCATTACATAAGCTATTAGATAAGTACTTCTATTTAATAAAAATAAAACTGCCAATAACACTGTTTTCTGGAGGTTCATTCTACCTGGTTGGGTAGAGACTTACTTTCACTTTTATATGATACACTGTCCAGTAAGTGCTATAGGATAGGAGTGGAGTAAATTTGAGCATATTGATTTACTTTTCATCTTGTTCCTGTCCATTGCATACAGATAGATTCATAATTTGCTTTAAGCTATTTATATTTTATAAAGTGAGTTCTACTCAGACTGTAATTTTATTTTGTGACAGAACAGTGAAACTTGATTAGATAAAAATGAAAGATGGCTTAAGATTGTCATTTAGTCAACATCCAAAGATATGTCAAAGATCTAATCTAAAGATAGAATGTGTTTAAATTATTATATATAAAGGGTATTGGCACATTGCTACAGAATCTATTTTTTTTTTGCTAGCATACATATTCTTACTCCATCTTATATAAAATACTTTTTTAAATCTTGAAAAAATGAATTAATGATCTTCATGTACGATTTCAGTATTTTTACCCACTAAAGACCAACCAGTCATGTTTACATAGCTTGCAAACATAATTGAATTTTTTTTTAAAGTTGCCATTTGGTAACAATGAAATTAATCATAGTTTCAGGAAATAATCCCTAACAAATATTAAAAGTAATGGGTAAAAGTTTAATTAGAAATGTATATTTGCATAGTTGCAAAGTATTTACCCATAAGATATTTCCTAAGTACAAAGGGCAAGAATTTAACTTTAAAGAAAAGAAATTCTGCAAGTACTACCTGAACTGAGTAATGAGAGTCAACATTACCAATCACAGGACAAAGTAGACATCATTTACCTACTAGTAGGATGCACTTAAAAGAACACATCATTTCTACAGTATCTCTTTTAAAAACTCGTAACATGTATCTACTCATGAGAATCTTAACTGAAACCCAATTTGAGGAACAATGAATCAATAAAATAAATGGCCAATACTTCAAAAATATCAAAGTCATGAAAAATGAAAAGTAAGGTACTTTTCTAGATAAAAGGGGACCAAAGAGGCATGAACACCTATGGCAATGAAGGGTCTTGAATTGGATCCTGGACAAGGGAAAAAAATTGTTACTGCTATCAAGGTCATAAATTTGACAATTATGAAAATTGACTTATCATTAGGTAATAATAACAAATAAATGTTACTATTCTGATGCTAATAATTATATTATGATTATACAAGAAAATGTTCTTATCTTTAGGGAACACATAACTGAAATATTCAAGAGTAAAGGATCATTATGTCCAGAATTTAATTCGATATGGGAAGGGGGGCAGAAATGTAGTAAGTGTGACCACAGGTGAGTGGTAAATGGGAACTGTTTGCACAATTTTTATAACTTATCTATAATCTCAAAGTCATTTTTAAATAAAACATTTTAAAATGTATTAATTACATTAAATAGGTAACTATTAAAATTATGATGCCATTGAACTTTTGTAACGATCTATGACTTGCTATAAACATTTGGTGTGTGTAGGATTACCATCTTACTCTCTTAGCTTGTAGGAAAGTCTTGTTGCATTAGCTTGTGTTGGCAGTGGGGTAAGGAGAATGTGTTCCTATGTCCAGTCTTCCATCTCTGTGACAAATAATTTTTCCATTATTAACACCAATCTTGGTCCAGCACTTTTTTTCATGATGACAGTGGATTTAACCAATGCTGACAATTTTACTGCATCAGTAATTTGGTTTTTATTCTCTGAGATGATCGGAACCCTGGATTACACAAGTCTTAACTCTCATGTGATGGTCAGTACCGGCTGAGCACTTCATTCTGGGCAATTATCTTGCCTTTCTCTTCTATTCACCACAAACAGGTGGCCGTGTTTTAGACATAATGAAATATGAAAACACAAAACACAATATCCAAAAAATGCTGGCAACACAGTACACTGTAAAGTAATAATCATATACCTTCCTGATCCCGTGGCTGATGGGGCACTTAGGCTCACTACTCCCGCCCGGCATCATGAAGAGGGTTGTCCTGTTATCACTACCTGAGGGAGAGATCAAAGTCCAAAGTACAGTTTCTCCATGTCTTTCACATCATCATGAAGTTGGAAAACTGTTAAGTGCAACCATCATAAATCAGGGATGGGGCACATCTAGTGAAGATTAATCCCAGCTTCAGATGAATGATGCAGACTATCAGAGGCAGGAACCTCCAGTCTTTTCTCTCTTCAGCAATGGATTTTTTTTCCCATGTTGAAGGTAATACATTTTTTTCTTTTTTAAGGTTTTGTAACTTCCCCTAGATGTATCGTATTGTGTATATATATATATATATTTCAGTATTATTCTATTTTCTCTGGGAAATGTCTTTCTCCTTCCATTTCAGATTTAGCCATCTAAGCTTTATCATCCTTAAAGTTTGACAAATGTGTATATACTAGCAAAACCTTTACGATTCATCATCATCATAAGGCTGTGGAACGTTCCCATCACCTATGAGAGCAAAGAGCTATCAATAATCTTTGTTATTATTCTTTTAACATTGGAGAGTCTACAGCATCATCCCATTATTCATTCTCGATAGAGGTAATTTTGTCTTCTCTATTTTTTTCCTGACCAGGTAAACCAAAGCTTAATGAATTTTATTTTCACTGTTCTATATTGTCATACTTGAAATAGGCTTCGTGTTAGATACATAGTTGCTAGGTTTTGGTGTTTTTAACCCAACCTGAACATATCTACCTTTTAAAAAGATAATTTAAGCTATACATTCATAATGTAATTTTCTATGTGGTTGGGCTTAAATTTAGCATTTTCTATTTATTTTCGATTTATGTTATTTTTCTGCTTTTCATGTCTTATTTTGGATTAATTGAATATATTTATGATTCCCTTGTATCTCTACTATAGATTTACTAGCCATTCTTCTTATCTTTAAATTTTAAAAGTTTTTCTAAATTTTACACTAACTATCTTTAGTTATCAAAGCCTACCCTCAAATAATATTATGCTGTTTTATAGTGTAACAACTTAATATTATATGTTTGTATTCATTCTTTCCAACATTTTGGCCATTGTTTTCACACATTATAGTATGGTATGTCATAAAATCCACCCTGAGGTATTACTATTATACTTTAGACATTTGATTTTTTAAATTAAATAATATCTACTTTTCTGTACACCTATTTTTATCATTTTTCCATTTGTTTATGTACATGCAAATTTTCATTAGCTGTCATATATTGCCACCTGGAGAATTCCCTTTCGCA
Organism: Galago senegalensis; assembly: GCA_963575145.1. NCBI lineage: Eukaryota > Metazoa > Chordata > Mammalia > Primates > Galagidae > Galago > Galago senegalensis. Next base: position 38,317 of record CAUYTI010107609.1, read on the forward strand.
TCTGCTGTGTTGCAGGTGCACTGATAAGAAATGCTTTCAGTGTTCTTTTTTTTCTTAAAAAAAGTTTATTATCCCTTTGTTCTGAAACTTTGGTGTCTGACCAAAAAAATAAATTTTTTGAAAATGGTTTTAGGTTTACAGAAAACTTAAGATATACAAAGTGTACTAATATAAATTTTGTAACATTTCTCTAATTATTAACATGTTGCTTTAGTATTGTTTATTGGATAAAATTAACTGATAGTATTAACAAAAGCCCACATTTTATTCAGATCCTTAGTTTTTACCTAATATCCTTCTCCTGTTCCCGAATTCAGTCTAAGACCCCACATTGCCTTTGGTGGTCATGTTATTTTAAGCTCCTCTTGGCTGTGAGAATTTTTGATGCTCTTGACAATTTTAAGGAATATTGGTTAAGTGTTTCTGTGAGATGACTTTCTATTGGAATTTTTCTGGTTTTTCATAATGAGACTGGGGTTATAGGTTTTGGGAAGAAAGAGCATTGACAAAAGTGCCATTTTTATCATACTAAGAGGACGTACTGGTGACACAATATAATAGCACTTCTGATCTTGACCTTCATCACCTGGCTGAGGTTGTGTTTGCTGGGTTTTTCTACTGTAATTTTTAGGCTAATATTAATTACTCTGTCCTCCCCTTTCCATATAGTATTCCTGTGAGAGAAGGGCTGTAAAGCAACCCACATTAGGGGTTGGGGAGTTAGGCTCCCCATCTTTGAAGGTAGAGTGTCTACATTAACTACTTGGAATTCTTCAGCACAGGATATTTGTCCAAATTTTCCCCCATTTCTTTATTTCTTGAATCTTTTATTTTTATCAGTGTGTACTCGTGGATATCTATTTTATATTTGGGGTAATAATCTAATATGACCTTATCCTTTTTTGCCCCTTTGTTTAAATTTTTCCTGTGGGGGCCCCTGGAAACTCTTTCAATAGGATCCTGTGTCCTTTTGACATAACTCCTTAATTGTGTGTGTGTACGTGCATGGATGTGTGTGTGTTTGAACACTACTTCCCGGCAGAAGATATTCTAAACTCATCTGTTGAATTACCTATCCAAGTCCTAGAACCAGACATTTGTCTAAGGAACTTTAGATTCTTTCCTAGGAGGATGGTATTACACATTAGAAAACAAGATCTGGACGTTGATTATCCTTCTTACTATTGGGGTCATTGTTTTTAGGCCCTCTCAACTGAGAAAGCAAGGCAATGTGTAGCCCACATATGCAGACTTATCTACTTCACATAACCATTAGTTTCTATATTAAAATAAACATGAGTTCACACCCATGTCCCCGACTCTGATTCATTACCATATGGGTCACTCTAGCCGTCTCCAGTGGTTTATGGGTAAACTTCTACTACAACAATGAGAAGCCTGGTTCCCACAATTCGCCATCCATTTACTTCACAGTTCATTGGCAACATCCACATATAGCACTATCAGAACTGTCAATGTTTACTTCCGTGTGAAAGAATTTTATTGATGAGATTATAATGTTTATATGAAGTTCCTCATAAAGTTGAGGGACTCCTCTTATTTCCAAAATGACTTATCTCAACATTTTCCTATCTCTTTCTTCAGTGAACTGGTTTTACACATCTCTAATATTGTTAGATTCATTTGCCACACCTTACATTATGTCCTGAGATCCCTTCAACTTCTAAATAGGTTTTTTTTTTTCATTTGCTTACATTAAAGTTCCCTCTTTGTGTTGTAAAGTTTTGCTGCTGTGGTCTCCACATAGTTACGAGATCCTTGGCCTCTTTAAGCAAAGTGGGGACTTACGGCACATCCTACATAGTTAAGTGTCTGGCTTTATGTTTTCATTTCACTTTCTTTTCCCCTTTTTTCATCATTTTTTTCTCTTTACTTTCTTCTATTTCTTCTCTTCCTCTCCTCTCTTCACCTCTTCCTTTTCTCTTCTGTTTTTCAATTTCTTCCACCTTTTCTTTTTTTAATCCCTTTCCTTTGGCCAAGTTCCTCTTTTCCCTTCTCTTAAATTGCTCTCCTTTATTTCCTTCAGGCTTTTTGTTTTCCTTGTTTACTTTGTTCTCTTACCTCCAAAACACTGGAGTTGGGCAATATTGTCTTTAAATTGTTCACCACATAATTCCTAAATCACTTCTTAAGATTAAAATCTGTCACAGGACTAAATGCTGTCATTAAAAGATAAATGAAATACTCTATGGGAAAGAATGGCCAGAGAGAGTGTGAATTTTTGTTTTCTACATAAAATGAATAAACTATATGTAGAGAAATTGATGGATGTATATTGGAAGAAATTCAGATAGAGCACATGTTAATTAACAGGTAGAGTAAAAATAAAAATGAGATGATTGTATATAGCAGATAATCATTCTTTTTCATTCTAATTGACAGTTATTCCATAATTTTCTTGAGCTAAGTGAATTCTCTGATTTTCTTTAGTTATCCAAATGTCATTTTCTGAAGGGAAACAGCTCCTCACTGGCCCTACAGAGTATTTTGCTTTGGGTTTGTGAGACATGCCATGCAATTCTAGACAGTTATTGTGAGGGCAGGAAGTTTACCAGAAGGCTCTGCGAAGGGGGTTTACTTGAGATTTAAAAAGTTTCATAAAAAGAGTTTTAAATAGTTCCTCTTTTGCAACTTGTCTTAGACATGTCAGCATATGGTACGTAAGATTTTAGCAACTATCTAGAGTTATGAGAGAAGCTTAGCTGAGGAGCACATGTTGACAATGAAAGATTAAAAAAATGGAATGTACTCGTTTTTTTAATGAGGATATCAAATCGCTGTATTAATCAACTCTCAACACTGGCCTACTCTAGATTTCTGGTTATACAATATCGTGAATTCTTTTATAGCTTAGACCTCTTGAATATGGGTTGACTGTTAAAATGCAATTACAAACTTCAAGACCCTGTGATGTGCTGCCAAAACAATTTCCAAGATATTTAGATTATTTTAAAATAGCAGAAGTTAAAATTTGAAATGTCTTAGCAAAAATTCTTATGCCAGAGAAGAAGAAATGTTTACTGCTGTCTGATCATTCATTTAAAAAACAAATTGAGGAACTTTACACATCATACACTTCTCCTTAGCGTGTACAGTTCAGTTTTGCTTAATTACATTGGCAGGATGCTCAACAATCACCAGAATCTAATTTTGGAATTTTTTTTAACCTTCTCCCTTCAAAATCCCTGACCCCTCAGCGGGGGGGGGGGGGGTGTCACTTACCTTCCCTCCTTAGCCCCAGGCAACTACTTATTTGCTTTCCTGCCTGGATTTTCCTATTCTGCACATTGCACATAAATGAAATTATATAATATGCAGCTTTAATGACTGATTTCACTTAGCATAAATGTTTTCAAGGTTCACCTATTGTAGCAGGGATTATACATCATCCTTTTGATTCCTAAATGATATGCCATTATATTAATGTGCCATATTTTGTTTATCTTTCCATCATCTAATGGAAATATGATGTGTCTTCATTTGATGACTATGTGAATAATGCCGTTGTGAATACTCATATACAAATTTTGGTTGGCATGTTCTCATTTATCCTGGATATGTGCCCAGGAGTAGAATTATTAGGTCATATATAAGCTCTATGATTAAAAATTGAAGAATGCTAAATTATTTTCAAAAAATGCCTGCAGCAATTCACATATCTACCAATTCACATATCTACCTGTGTGAGAGGTCTCCAGAGCCTTACCGACACTTGTTATTGTCTTTTAAATTTTAGACAACCTAGTGAGTAGGAAATGGTATCTTGTCACTAATGATATTGAGCTTTTTTTCTTATTCTTGTCATCCTATCATATGCCTTCTTTGGAAAAATATCTATTCAAATCCTGTGACCGTTTTTAATTTGGGTGGGTTATCTATCTGTTGTCTTTTCATTTTCCTGATGGTGCCCTTTGAAGCACAAAAGTTTTTAATTTGATGATGTCCCATTTATTTTTTTTCTTTTGATGCTGTGTTTTTGGTGTTATGTGTCATGAATATGTGCTTCTTTTTTTATTTTCTTCTAGGAATTGTATAGTTTTAGTTCTTACATTTAAACCTATGATCCACTTTGAGTTGGTTTCTATGCGTGGCATTAGGAAGGGATAAAATTTATTCTTTTGAATGTGATGTACCATTTCTCAGCATCCATTTGTTAAAAGGATTGATGTTTTTTGAATATACTTTTGCAACTCCAAACATGAAGGGTAAAGTTTCTTTCCCAATCCTTTAAACCTTAGCAGGCCTATGACATTATTATTTTTGTTAGAGAACAGTTCACCAAGTTCCTTACTGTGTCCTTCCAAAAGTTATCTCTGGTCCTTCAATTTTACAATAACTTTTGCAAAAGGCAGGGGAACCATGAAAATGTATTTGAGATAGAGTTGGTAATTTAAAATATTACATGTTAATGTGCAGAAAGCTGTGTATTTAAACATTTTAGAGAATAAAATTAAGGCCTTTTAAAGTGAGTGTGATTATATTTTTTTCCTCTTGAAATTAAATAAAAATGTAGAATTAAAAAAACAGTAGTATAGCATTTGGTAGCAGGAAAATGCTTTTTAGTGTTCTTAAAATTTCATTGTTCTGTTATTTTGAAAAAAAGTACTGTGAATTAATCCAAGATCATTGACACTGTTATTGCATTTCTTTTGAAATGCTCCAAGTAGAGATTTTAAAGGTTACCCAGCATATACAGAGATGGGAACATTACTTGCCTTGAAGACCATTATGTATCATCTGAAAGTCGCTGAAAATTAAAGCTAAAAATTAAATTACAATCTCTGTCAGTTAAAGCACAAAGTTATAGGCTAACCTATTAAAGATGCTGAAGCAGGTAGTCAAAGACACTTCTCTTTTATATGAAATTCTGAGGATACACATGTACGTGCAGCATGAATCTGCACAGTAACAGCCATTAGTGTTTTTACCTCAAAGTATTCCAGGTTACACTGGTAATTAATCTCCAACTTTGGACAAATGTATATAATCTCACAATATAAGGAACTCAAATGGTAGTTCATTGAGTTTTTATATTGCTGCATTTAAGTTATTGAAGTGGCTTTTTCCCTATTTTTTCCAAAATGCTATGTTTATGTATTTAAACCGTTTATGCCAAAAATACTATGTGTTTGGAGGCTTCTCTAAATTTGCTAAGAGTCAATGTTTTTTCCTACAAGGAAAAAAAAAACTTTATATCTTTTTAAAAGTTATGTGTATTCTATAAGATAGAGCAATAAGTATTTTGAGTATTTATCCATCAGTGACAAAATGTACATTAAGTATATATTATGGGGTAAATATTCAACCCCATGCATGAAAGATTATGTACTTTAATTAGAATGTAAGATACACAGGACATTTGAGTTCTTTTAACAATAAGTGAAAGATATTCATTAAAGTTAATTTTGTGCTCCAAACTAGAGAAGCAGCCCCACATAAAGCCTTGAGGAGAGAACCTTACTTACTAAGAGTTTGCCAAAGTCATGGTTAAGCGCATAGTCCCCCCTACAACAACAACCTGGCCTGAGATACCAGCCATAATTTCAGGGATTCATATGGCCACCCCTGTTTCTGACCATCTGGTTAAAAATTTTAAACTACTTTCATGTTTGATAATTTGGTAAGATGACTCACAGAACTCAATTAAGCACTATGCTTATGATAGGTTACAGCTTTATAATAGCAAAAAGGTATCAGTCAGAATCAGCAAAAGGATGGGGTATAAAGTGTTAGTCTGGGAGTGTCTGAATAGGAAGTTTCTGTCATTCTCAAGGACGTATTACTTTCCTAGCACTGAAGTATGGCAGTATTCAAAAAGTATTGCCAACTAGAAAGCTCACCTAAGCTTTGATGTGTGGAGTTCTTGTTGAATTCCATTATGTGGAAATGACATCATGAATTAATTGGCTATTTGGTGAATTCAGTCTCTAGCCCTCCTCTTCTTAATGGCCATTGGGCTAATATCAAATGGCCCCAACTTTCTAATCACATGATTGATCTTTCCAGCATGACTAGCCCCCCTTCTGAGTTACTTGCTAGCAAAAACTATCCAGAGACTCACCTGACTCACTTCATTAGTATAAACTACCAGTTATTGTCCAGTCCATGGGGTCACTAAAAATGACAAAGACACTTTTACATTGAAGGAAAATTCTAAGGATTTTGTGGTTACTTCTTAGGAACCAAGAAAAAAGAGCTGCCAAATTTTCTGTTATACAATCCTAGACCAAGTCAAAGAAATAACAGCCTGGTTCTCCACTTAATGTGAGAGATCGTAACAAGTAATCACCAGTATCTATTTCCATGCCTATCTCACAAGTCTGGAAAACATAACTCCACAGATGCGAGCTGAAATGTTTGCCCACACTCCTCCTTTCATTCTTCTCCAACACATAAAAATGTTTTTTCACAAATCTATACGAAGGCAGGAAGAAACTGAAGTTATAAGAAAATAAAGATGCCTATGTTTATGTTTCTTTGGAGACTTAATATACACTGTTTGGAAGGTGTTGGCAATAATGTATACTAACATTTTAATTCATGTTCTATATAAATGAAAGGTTTCTTAAGTAACCCTTTTGAATTTCACTCTAAAAGCTAGTTAGCTTTAACCTAAACAATATTATATTAGAAGTCGTAGGGTTTGGTTTTTTAAGTGACCTTTTTGAATTTCACTCTAAAAGTTGGTTAACTTTAACCTAAACAATATTATATTAGAGTCACCAGGTTGGATGGGCTAATTTATACTTTTTGTTAGACATAATATAAGCAGAAATTTGTTGAGATCAAGCACTTGGATGTACTACCTAAAATCATCTTACATATCACCAGTGTAGTATGCAGACACTTTGAGATACTTTGCATAAATTACATTTTCATAGGAAAAGGCATACCCTCTTAATATATGCTCTTAAAAACCATCTTTATGATTTTAAATAGCCTGCTTATTTATAGATTTGCAAATTACAATCCATGCTTCTTAGAGAAAATCTATTACTTTAACTGCTTCATTTTTCATCCATTCATTAAGCATTTATTGAGCCCTTATCATATGTAAGTAACTATGCATTTGCATATAATTGGTCTTTCCTAAGACTATTTATATAAAGTCCCCCAAATTAGAGATGCTTTTATCTTGGAGATATATATATATAAAATATTTTTACTTTTTAAATAAAAATAAATACAAAGGATTGCATCTTCTCTTTATGGTAGATGATTATCTGAGGTTTTTATTCAAAGTGATGCAATTTAAAATATACAAAGAGACAGTAATTCGATTTTACTGTACCTTTATTCTGTAACTCTGCTTGCATATTTATGGGTGTATTCTAGAGATGAGATTCTTCAGAGATACACCATTAATCTCAAAGCTGATATGGCGTATTAGCTGGAAGCTGGGATTGGAGTATGTTGGCAGGAGTTCTTCCTACACTTTTTCCTCCTAATCCCTTAGAACAAGCAGGAGAGAGATGAGTCAATGGGAGTTGGGGGGTGGCTATTGTGATGTCTGACTCCTTTATTATCTTCCTCAGACCAGGCATTGTGGACATACGTGGTGCTCAAGGACCCTCTTCTATTAGTGCATTTGAGATATGAAAGGATAAAAGCTTCTCTTAGCTTTAATAGAAATTTTAAAGGCAGAGAAGCATGATCTCTTTATTAAAAGGAGCAGGGAATTTTGGAACCATTAAATATTCCTTTTTTTAAATTTTTGAGAATGATTATACCGAAGTGTTAAAACTATTTTCCATGTAAAGTTATAAAAGAGATAGAATGATACTATTTTCAGCTCTTTTTGAGTCTTACGTGAAGATTTTCTTTAAAGTGTTGATAATAGGGAATGAGGAGTTGGTAAAATAACATTTTTCCTTAGCTTAATCTGTTTTGTTCTCAGGATATGAGTAACTGAGATAATAGGTCTAACTGTGGATAGGTGGACATTTCTAGAATTAATGAAACTCCAATCAGTCACTTTTTGATTGAAGAAATGAGAAAAACTCTTTTCAAGAATTCCACTTACATTCCAGAGACCCAACATAGTTTTGCTGAAGAAATGTACAATTTAGCATAGTTAACTTAAAAATGATGACAAGACCAAGCCTGATACCTAAATATCTGTGCATATAAGATTATGGAACTTTCTGTAAAGGTATACAATTGTATCTAAGTTAGTTACCCAATTTTTCTGCCCTCTGCATGCTTCTGGAATCCATGGTTTCTCCTGGAAAAGATATGGTGGTTCTCCAGCCTGGGAGAACCTGTGTGGACAACAGCTATGTTTAAAAGCAGACACAAACTCAACAAACTTTAGAGCTCCTTCTGATATTAAACATTATGTGATATCAGACCTTTAATTATTGATACATAGACAAGTCACAAATTTACTAAAACTTTACCACACATGAACATAGACATTGTAGCTTTTAGTTTATTTTTATTAACTACGTATTCTTCATCCCAAGCTCTCAGTTTAAGGGATGTTTAAGAAAGCAATAATGAAACAGCCTTCACATTGACCAACTAATTGTACTACAGTCTCTTTCCCTTAATATGGTCTTCTTCCTCACTGAGGAAAATTCCTGCCTTTCAGATGTCCTATCTCCCTTTCACAATCCATTCCTCCTAGAGAGGGCTTCAGGTATGAAGGGAGATGGACACATTATTCAGGTGAAGGAGGATGGGTACTTAGATTGCTTTGGGGCTTGCTGCTTCTGACTTGAATGCTGATACTGTTGGGTCTGAAAAAGCCTCCCGAAGTAGCCCCAACCGACAAACTCAAGACACACTCCGATGTAATAGGCATGAGATGAGTTTATTCAGGCCCAGGAGGCCCAGGCCTGGACTCTCCTGGCATGCAAGCTGAGGACGAGCCCCGAACTCGGGGTGGAGGAAGTTTTTATGGGGTACAGAAAGCAAGAGGGGTAGGGTCGGATACGAGTACACTTTTCATTGGTGGTTGGTGATTTCATTAGTAAAGGAGGAAGTAAAGGAGGATTGGTAGCTGATGATTTCACTAGTAAAGGTGAATTTGGATTGGTACAGGTCAGGGGTGGGGGGTCTCTTAACCAGGGGATAGAGTTGGTGCAGCCTGATTACCTGTATTTTAAGGTAATAGAAACTTATTGTTTATTATAGCAGCTGTTTGCCTAAGGTGACTCAGTTTATGGCTCAGTGGCTGTGCAACCTGGGATGGGGGAAAGGCAGCAGGGAGTGG
>CAUYTI010107612.1:0-50627 GCA_963575145.1 Galago senegalensis
CATCAGAAAAATCACACTTAAGTGTTGAGACTTTGAAAGCAATTTTATGTGTGAAATATAATTTAACAAATTCTTGTGAAAAATTTCATGACCTTTTAAACAACAACAGCAATCTACTAAAAAAAATTCACTCAAATGAGAGATATGCCAAAGAATAAAATAATACTATACATAATTTTTTAAGTGTATTATATTTGTTAATTGTACTTACGTTGAAATTTAAAAAATAATATTACAATACTATTTTTGCGTTCTATGAAAATTTTTGTTGCTCCATATAGACCAAATTTTTAATTAAGAAACACTCCTTCTCCACCACCCCCACCACCCCCACTACCCCTACCCCAGTCAAGGGGTGTCCCGCTTTACCAATGTTAAAATCTGGTCACCTTAGCCATGACGTCACAGTTCACATCAACCTCAAACTCCTAAGCTTAAGCAAATCTCTTGCCTCAGCCTCTCGAGTAGCTGGGACTACAGGCACTCGCCACAACGCCTGGGTATTTTTTGGTTGTAGTTGTCATTGTTGTCTGGCAGGCCCAGGCCGAATTTGAACCCACCAGCTCTGGTGTATGTGGCTGGCGCCTTGGCTGCTTGAGCTACAGGTGGCACCTTCTTTTCTTTTATTTACAAATAAAACTAAAAATGTTAAGATGCATAATATATCCTGCCACCTCAACCAATAGGCACAATACCATCAAAGAAGCCCTTTATATAAAATGAAAGAAAGTAATAATATTTTGACAAGGCATGAAAGAAGTATTTTATTGGCAAAAGTGATCTCTTAATGTAGTAGCAATCAGCAATTTGTCACTTTGTTCCAGCTCTCTCTCTCACACACATACACACACACAAATCTCTGCTTCTAGCTGAAATAAATACCACCTCTTTTTTCTTTGCTGGTATGTTAATATAAAATATATGAAATTAGTTAAAAATTTATGAAGGAAGATGTAAAATGAAATGCGTTTTTACGGAATTTTGCCAAATTGATCAGAGAAGTCACAAATCTAGATTTTAGCCAGTTTCTGATCTAGGCTGGGCACAGGCTCATGCCTGTAATCCCAGGACTCTGGGAGGCCAAGCCAGTTTGATCACTTGAGCTTAGGCATTCGGAGACCAGCCTCAGCAAGAGTGAGACCCCATCTCTACTAAAATAGAAAAACTAGCTGGGCGATGTGATGGGAGCTTATAGTCCCAGCTACTGGGGAGGCTGAGGCTCACCTGAGCCCAAGAGTTTGAAGATGTTGTGAGCTATGAGGCCACAGACTCTACACAGGGTGTCAGAGTGAGACTATGTCTAAATAAATAAACAAACAAACACAAATAAGAGAGTTTCTGATCTATTATGAATTTGTAGCGAAGATAAAATATAGTGCTTAGTTTTTTTTATATTTTGTCAATTTTAAAATAGAACATTATCTTTGTACACACGATTTAGCAACCTTTCATAACTTGCTAAGAAAGAACTGAAAGTGGAAGAGAATTTTTTATTATCAAGTGTTGGAATAAATATTTGAATAAAGTGTGAATGTCTCAAAGAAATAAATAAAGTTTTCAAACCAGGTGATCTCTTTCCAGGACAATTTAGAAAACTTAAGTATAGAGAATACAGTATTTATTGAATACCTTTGTAAAAAGAAAAGGTTACTTAAGATAAAAAAATATATATATATACATTTTTAAAAGTAGATTTACATTCACAGATTTCAAAACTAAAAGTTCCTTATCTAGCAGATGAAACTTACTGCCTAGTAAGTTTTCCAATTCTTGGTGCTTTCCTCTCATTAAACTTACAATCATTCGGTAGAAGGCTTTTTCTAGCCAAGAGGGAAGGTGAACAGCTGTTTTCATAGAATCTCAGTGCTACAGCCAACAGGCATGTTAAATAAAACCAAAACTGTTCTCCCATTCTCCCACCTGTCATTCCTGCTTTCTTCTGCACTGTGTGTTCTTGCCGCCGGTCCAAGGGGAAATCCAGCCAACTCTTCAAAATATATATGTTTTAAATCAGACCCAGCTGAGGGGCAAACTCACAACTCCTGGTTTGTGAGACCTGTGCACTAATCATTGGGCCACAGTGCTCAGCCTCAACTCAGCCAATTGTAGACATTGGCTGTCTCAGATCGCCAACTGATTTACAGCGACGCATATGCCAACTGCTAATAGAACAGTTTTCTTCATTTGAACTTGGATTGAATAATTATAAACATTTCATTTACTTAAAAGAATTGCAAGGTATGTGTAATTGTCAGATTTTACATCTTCACCCCCTAACTAGAAGCTGTTGGAGTAGCAATATTCCAATATTAGATTTCCAAGAAAGCATGATTCAGGTTAATACAGTGTAGAAACCGACCTTTGCTAGCAATTTTAATGGCTTTGCTAAATGACTTACCAGGTGTCCTCGGACAAGCCATCTATGCATTTTCTCTAAGGTTCTTCCACTGAAAAATGAGGGTACTACAACATATAACCTTAAAACAGAGCTATTTGAGGCCACACATGAACACTCAACTCACTCAAGTGAGAGTTGAGCATTTGACATTATAAGAGGAACTTTTCTTTAAGAACCTGAAAGTCTTAGATCATAACACCTGGCACATATAACCAATGTTGGTGAATTTTCCCTTTTAATTTTCGGACTTCTGTTTAGTTATGTTGCCAGGCTAGAGTGCCATGGCATCACCATACTCACAGCAACCTCAAACTTCCCGGGCTCAAGCGATCTTCCTGCCTCGGTCTCCCAAGTAGCTGAGACTACAGGTCCCTACCACAATGCCAGCTAGTTTTTCTATTTTTAGTAGAGATTGAGTCTCACTCTTGCTCAAGCTGGTCTGGACTTCTGAGCTGAAACAATCCTCCTGCCTGGAACTATAGTGTTCTTAATGTGGGTAAATTTCCTTTCTCTATGGTACAGCCACAAAGTAAGTATTTTAGACTCTGATTAAGTTAAAATTTGTGCAAATAGGAAAGAAAGGGGTTGAGCTCCTTTACTAAGGTAATCTCTTTTCCTGCAGAAGTAGTAGCCAGCATAAAGGCCACCCTTCGTGGGCGAGCACTCTAATGCTTAAAGGAGTAGCCGTCGCAAAGGGGTGACCGTCACCGCAGGTTCATCACAAGTGCAGAAGTCACACAAAGACAAATATCTCGAGGCTCCATTTAGGGAAAGAACCTTAGGGGATTGTGTTACACATCAGCCCCTGTTGTTTCAGAATGTTGGAGCAAGTTCGTAACGCTTATTAGTGAAGAGCAGTTACTCGAGAGTCGTTGCTTACCTTTCATCAGCGCGACCGTATCAGAGAAGGATGTGTCACTAGAGTGGCAGGATCCACCCTGAAGGAGAGGGGGCCGAAGAGAAACTGAGGCCCAGCCGTCTTTCTGTTGATGGTTCAGATCCCAGGGAATGGGAGGGAGGGGCGGACAGTGCCCCAGCGACAGGTGAGTGGGGACCCAGGATGGGAGACCCTTGATGAAAGCGGTGCCAATAATGAAGCTCTGTGGTTAGACATGAAATCTAAACTCACTTTGCCTTTAGTCAATCTCTCCTTCGTGGACGCCATAAATTGAGTGGCTTTAGGACCCATTTTAAGAGGTTATTTCTAAACCAGTAAGCTTTAAATCGGCAGCTACCACACAAAGGCAGAGTCCATGAAATGTAGTTAGTTAGTAACAAAAACAAGGAGAAAACAGTACTCCATGCAAGCATTGGCTTTTAATCCTGTCTGGGTCATCCCAAGCATGCTTTTCTTTAGAGCATTGATTTAAGGTTGATGGTCTAGACACGCCCCTCCACGGACAGGCCTGCTCGCTTAACACCACTGCCACCTCCTGGACTTTATCTCAAACTACAGCGTGGGTTAACAGACCTTGTGATTGGAGTATCTTGATTAGCCCAGGAATTGCAAAAGCAGGCCGTATCAGAGTTGAGCAAGAATTTTGGACATTTTCTAGTCATAAGGACACTCTGGGAGAGGGGAGGGTCTTGTGTTGGTATCATACACAATACTCATTGCCAAAGATAAAGGCAGACAATAGTTAGAGTGGGACAGACAGACTAATCAGTTATCCTGTCTTACTGCAATGGGGCAAAGATGCCAAGGGAACTGAACTCATTCGATAAATTCCTAAAAGAAAATTTAAAAAAATTAGTCTTCCAAGGCCAAGTTTGGCGCCTAGTGGGGAAAGGGCTCAGAGAAAGAAGCCTGGCTGGAGTTTGGTTAAGGAGAGAATCTTTGTTGACATTTATTAAAGTAAATGCGTAATTTGGGCCCTGAAATAGACTATCTGTCTATTCATGTAATAATGTTTTAAATTCCGTGCTATATAAGAACTTCAAACATATTTCCTTCCCGCCCACCCTCCCTCCCTTCCTTCCTCTCCCCTTTCTCATCTCTCCCTTCTTTTCTTTTTCTCTTTTCTTTCCTTTTCTTTCTTTTTGACAGTCTCACTCTGCTGTCCTGGGTAGAGTGTGCCATGGCATCAGCATAGCTCATAGCAACCTCAAACTCCTGGGCTTGAGCAATCCTCTTGCCTCACTCTCCCCAGTAGCTGGGACTATAGATGCCTACCACTACATCTGGCTAATTCTTCTATTTTTACTAGAGACGGGGTCTTGCTTTTGCTCAGACTGGTCTTAAACTTCTGAGCTCAAGCAATTTACCTGCCTTGGGATTATAAACATGAGATGCTGCGCCTGGCCCAAACATTTTTTCCTGAAATAAAAACCACTAATCTGTAATTATAGCTCATACTAGTCGAGTCCCAGAGAAGTAACAACACTAACTCACATACTAATAGTTTTACTCAAAATCTGGAAACCTTTTTTTCAGATGATTTCATATCGAGTGGTAATTAAAAAAATAGCTTTGGGGTGGGAGAGATGAATGTTCTATGTTTTATTGATAACAATTCTAGAAATTACACTTTTAGATTCTGCTAAAGAGCTTAACTTTAATCATCAAAAAGCATCATACCTCAATCTGATCTGTCAGTGTTATGAGGTATCACTGTACTGAATCTACTGCTTTTACTGTCTCTGTCTTGACACAAAAAGAAAAGGAAAAAAGGGAAGAAGGAGGGAGGGAAGAGAAAAAAGAAAGAGGGAAGGAAGGAGGGGAGGAAGGAAGGAAGAAAGGAGGGAGGGAGGAAAGAGGGAAGGCAGAAGACATTCTTTTGTTGGTGAGCTCATCCATCTTTGGAGATCAAAGTCACAGGTTACAGCATTGTAATAAAATTCCTTGAGTTCATCCTTTCTATAAATAAAGCCATATTATTATTAATCATTCCAGTAGGAAAATTTTATGATGAAGCCAAAAGGGTTAAAGGATTATTTGCAATCTACTGTGTGCACAGTGCCTCACTAAGAGACAAGAATGTGCCTGTGCCCGAGCCTTTGGTTGGCACCACCCCCTTAGACACACTTGGATCCTGCACTCCAAACCTTTTCTCTATCATTCGTAGGAAAGCGTGGGTGATTAGATATTGGTTTACAGTAGTACTGAGTACCTTAGATGCTTTTTCGTCCATTCTTGAGATACTTTACTAAGAAGAAAACACAACTATAGCCCAGAATGAAGAAAGGAAGGAAGAAGAGAGGGAGGGGAGGGGAGAAGGGAGGAAGGGTAATCAGTGGGACCTCACCTATTGTGCATATTGCAAGGGGACATGTCAGATCTATTACGCGTAGAGTATAAATGTCTTAACACAACAATTAAGTAAGTGAGGTGAAGGCTATGTTAACCAGTTTGATGTAAGCATTCCAAATTGTATATAAAATCACATCGTACCCCATAAATGCATTAATGTACACAGTTATGATTTAATAAAAAAAAAAACAAACTTTTTCTCTGTTGCCCACATAACAAACTACAAAATTCTGAATGCTGTGTGGTCTATGTTTGACCTCTAAGTTGAAATGTCAGATACTAAAAGCCGACATTTTCTAGCTACCTGAAATAACACGTTCACTTTTCAAATTTATTTCACGCCCCAGCAAGAGAGCTCCTGGATATATCCAATGCCATGGACAAAGCACTTGTTTTCAAACTAGCAAGTTGTTATTAAGCACATATTTCTCTTCCTCACTGTACCAGCACTTTATGTAGAGGAGGTTACCACAAATACAGATCGCACTGGGGCATTTAAAAAAAGTATTTGGGGCCATTTCAAGTCAATGGTAAACTACAGAACTATGTGAATTCCTGTGGGATCCCACTTCTCAGCGGCAAGGTAGTGGTTTTGGCTAATTCTGGAAAGTAAATAGCTCTTTTAGCATCATGTGAAACAAAAACAGTGATTTAATCGCTGGAAGGGTCAGAAATAGAAAATGCTCCTTTTCACCAGAATTGTCTAAGAAGAGCAAATTCCTTTCCATCTTTGAACTCAATGCATTAAAATCATATATTCTCAGAGTTCCTCCTAGACAGAAGAGTGGGCAAATTTAAAATAGCTGTTTTTCCTAAGTTATTCAATGCTGAGTGTAGGCTCAGCAGGGAGCCAGGCTAAGACACACAGGTAAAGGGAAGGTGGTTGGCCGGCAGGCATGGAGTGTTCCAGCATGGGGTCCCTGCACCCTTACCAAAGAGAAAGAAAATCTCCCTCACCCTTTACTCCTTTGCCAGAAATCCCTCCTCTGCAGGAGCAAATCGTCATGTGTTACTACTGCAAAACAGACAATATTTTATTTATTTATTTATTTATTTTTGAGACAGAGTCTCACCCTGCCACCTTGAGTAGAGAGCCATGGTGTCATAGCTCCCAACAACTTCACACTTCTGGGCTCCAATGATCCTCCTGCCTCTGCCTCAGTTCCCAAGTAGCTGGGTCTAGAGGCGCCCACCATCATTTCTGGCTAGTTTTCTATTTTTAGTAGAAAAGGGGTCTCACGCTTGTTCAGGATGGTCTCAAACTCCTGAGCTCAGTTGATCCTCCTGCCTTGGCCCCCCAGGGTGCTGGGATTACAGGCTTGAGCCACTGGGCCCTGCCAAATGTTGAGGTTTAAACTACCTTATTTTGATAAAAGCCTTCTCTTTCTTACACAGACATCAGAAATTTCATAATACATTTATACTAGAAGGTACTCCCTCAGGCCATTTTTAAAATTATTTTTTGTTACCTGCCTTTAACAATTGAATAGTATCGTATCCTATAAATGAGGAATAAAATATTTTCATTATGGCCTATTTGCAATGCTGATGACAGTATTGTTTCGTATAGGTCATCTTCTGTGTTGGTAACACACATTGTCAACCAAAGAGAGGTAGCAAAGCAGAACTTATTATTTTTTTTTAAATCTGTAATACTTTTTAGGAAAATACTAAATTTGTTGACCCACTTTTAAGACTTTTTCTCTAATAGTTGTTCATAAAGTTTGAGAAGGTGACACACACAGTGACTGAAATATGCTGCACTCAGTACGGGCCATCCTTGCATTACCTAGAACTCGCACTTATGAATGAACACTATTACAGTAAGTCTCAGAGGTACAAACATCCAACTGATGTTCAACTCGCAATATAGGTTAGCAGGTCAATATACCTGTTCCAACGTACACACAAATTCAACTGAAGAACAGACTGCCTGTGGTGTTGGCTTTGATTGGGATTTTTTTTTTTTAATTTTTCAAGTAGCGAATCACTAACTGGTATGTTGCTGGGGTAGTCTGTTTTTTTCTTTTTCAGTTCTAAAGGTTTTGGATGCTTTATTAAAAATTTCAGCATTTTACTCTGCTTCAATAATGTATTTAAGCAATGACAATAAAAATATGGACCAAAATATTATACGTGCCTAGAGATTTAACCACTCCACATGTATGCTCAGGTATTCCTGATAAAAATGTTAAGTCGGCCCATTGTGGTGGCTCACGTCTGTAATCCCAGCACACTGAGAGGCCGAGGCAGGTAGACTCCTTGAGTTCAGGAGTTTGAGACCAGCCTGAGCAAGCATGAGACCCCCATCTCTACTACAAATAGAAAAACTAGCCAGGCATGGTGGTGGGCACTTGTAGTCCCAGCTACTGGGGAGGCTGAGGCAGGAGGATCACTTGAACCCAAGAGTTTAAGGCTGCTGTGATCTATGATGATGCCATGGCACTCTACCCAGGGTGACAGAGTGAAACTAAAAAAAAAAAAAAAAATGCTAAGTCACACATGACTCATGAGTTATGTGATCTCACAATACTAAGAAAAATAAAACTAACAGAACATACCATTTGAGTTATAGTAGTTACAGTGAAAAAGATAAACAAATAGGAACTAGAAGTAGTACTTACTTCACAGTCACTTCTCTAGAAAAAAAAAATGTAATTCCAATGTAAAATGCATTATAAACTAAGTAGATACCTTAGGATCCCAAACAGAATACACAAATATTGTTTTAAAATGTTGTAATTTAATTTCCATGTACATTGCCAAAACTGTAGAAAGGAATCAGCGGTTCATGACAAAAGAAGAATAGCGTATTACCATTCAAATTAAATATTTGATATCTTTTCTAAAGGGCATTCTCATTTTGCAAATAAAATGAAATTGGCATAATCACTTTCATAAGCGGGAACACTTTGCCAAGTTTTACTTACCACAGATCTTAACCTTCTTTACATTTCCATATCACTTTCTCTCCTCTTGACTGACAAGACAGTTTGTTTGCCAAGCTTCTTAGAACAAGTTTTAATGCTGAAACTGTAATAATAATCAGAACTCTGGGAGGGGAAATTGCTCTTTTAAATAATTTTGTGTTTAAAAGATATCTTAGAGGTCACCCAGGCCCTCTTGCTTCTTCCAGAAATCCTTTCTCTTGGGGTTCCAGGCTTGCCTGGGACATTTCTAGTGGCGTCACAAGCCATTCACTGCGTAATTACTTATTACTCTCCCTTATTCATCTATTTGACCAGCATATATGCAACCCTTCCCGTGTGCCTGCCAGAGTATTTGACACTGAATAGACAAACGTGAATACACCTGGACAAACACTGACACTTTTGATTGTTTTGTTTTATTTTGTTTTATTTGAGCTGATATATCTCTGCTTCTTTTACTTTTTCTGAATATAAAAATGTTGGCTATGAAGAATGATTATAATTTTCTTTGCTAAGCATCTATTAAAAATATGACTAGGGAAAAAGATATAAATGTAACACAATGGGTTTACTAAGAGGCAGCCCTATAAATATTTATATAGTCATGTATCTCCTTATCTCCCCTCTGCTGTCATGGTCACCCTCTCCACAAAGTGCGCATAGAAACCAATGCACACACCTTACGCATCTAGGCTAAGAACCTTTGCAATTTCTGTAACATACTTGCCAACGCCATCACCACATTGAAAACCACCTTTTTCTAAAAATATCTGAAATATGCTCTTAAATGCAGCAACCAGAACTAAACAGATTTCCAGACACAGACTAACAGGCCACGTGCCTCTACATCCTTGTGTGTTTTCTTTTCTTTTTCTTTTTTTTGCAGTTTTTGGCTGGGGCTGGGCTTAAACCCACCACCTTTAGCATATGGGATCAGCGCCCTACTCCTTTGAGCCACAGGCGCTGCCCCTTGTGTGTTTTCAATACTTACAGCTTAGTTTAAACTGTAGCCACAAACAATAAAAAGTAAAAACGAAGGGTGGCACCTGTGGCTCAGTGGGTAGGGTGCCAGCCCCATATACCAAGGGTGGCAGGTTCGTACTTGGCCCTGGCCAAACTGTAACAAAAAATAGCCAGGTGTTGTGGTAGGCACCTGTAGTCCCAGCTACTCGGGAGGCTGAGGCAAGAGAATCACCTAAGCCCAGGAGTTGGAGGTTGCTGTGAGCTGTGATGCCATAGCACTCTATCGAGGGCAAAAAAGTGAGACTCTGTCTTTAAAAAAATAAACAACAACAACAAAAACTGCAACATTTTTGAAAGGAAGAAATAGCCAACTAATCACTGACTCACATTAAACTTCTTGTGCGCAAATAAACCATGATGTCTTATTCTTAAGTGTTACTGATAAGCTAGGACTTTTATTTGTTTATTTTTTTCACTGCTTTCTACATTCTATATTTCATGTTTCTGTTTTAATCTCATATTTTTAGCCTATTAAATTTTTGTAACCATAGCTTTGCTACTAGATGTAGAGTTAGCCATGTCTCCTTGATTAAAATGATTTGTAAATTTGATACTCTGTGTCTCCAAGTTATTGATTTTTTAAAAAAAATATACACTGGGTCAGAACCATGATTGAAAATTTAAGAAAACAAATATCCTTCTTTCTGCTTGATACCAAACAAATAATTAATCCTTTTGGTCTTACACATCATGAGAAGAACTGACTGTCAAAATTTTTCAATCTTTGTGTAAAATCAAAATTTTTCAATCTTTGTCTTAAAAAAGGATACATTGGGTCAGGACCATGAACGAAAACTTAAGAAAACAAATACCCTTCTTCCTGCTTGATAACAAACACATAATTAATCTTTTTGGTCCCACACATCATGAGAAGAACTGACCATCAAAATTTTTCAATCTCTGTATAAAAACATCTTTGAACATCTTGCTAGCAACCTGCAGGTATGTAATATTTACAGTATTTTACTCACTGGCACAAATTCAGTTATCCTACTTAAAAATGAAACTATTATTAGATAAAATTTCTTAGGCAAACTATGCTAATCACTGTTATTAGTTTTACTATTTCATGTTTCGTTGTCAAGTGTTAATGGAGCACACCTTTGGTGATCTGTTCTGTAATTTCATCCTAGCTTTACACTCTATATTTTATCTTCTTTATCAATGACTTGTGGTTGTTCTAATTTTATATGAAACGAATTTCTACAGAAGAACTTAGATATTTTTAGATTTTTTTTCTTAGTTTTTTTAATGTACTTAGATATTTTTTCTTTCTGTTTTGTAACTGGAAGATAGGATTGGATCACCTAATCCAATCTCATTTTAAACATGAACAAGTGGAGGCATAGAGAGACACATTTTTATGTCAGCATAAAACCAATCATGCATTTCATTTGGTGAAATCCTTCACGCCATCTGCCAAGGGAAATCCTGATTTACCCAAAGAAGTTCCAACTCGAAGGTACTCTCGGAATTTCCTGACCTGATTTTCCATCATTACGAAGTTGAACATAATTCTTAAGTACAGCCCAGAGAGTTGATGATGGGCCCAAAGTCCGTCTACTCCATGAAGGTTACATTAATAAGAACTTTCAGTAGATGAAAAAGGGATAAACTGGACACCACCATTACATTGGGTCTACTATACCAAACTGTTGACCTTGCATGTAGTTACAGAAAGGCACACCACAAAAAGACTGAGACTTCTGCAATGAAAGTCTCAAAGTTACTCATCTATCTGGGATATAAACTTGTTATAGAGAATTTAACATTTTATCTCAAAATAATTTGAATTCTGCAGAGCCCATGTGGAGAGGTTTCAAATCAGCATTAATAGTATCATCTTTATAACTGTCAAAATTAAAAACCTACAGCAATTTATTTTTGCCTTTCTCAAATAAATTACATTTCTGTTGGCTCCATGGATAAAGCATAGTAATGTGATTTATTTTAAAAAATGAAAATAGAGCATGAGTAAATAAGGCCAGAAAAAGGGCACAATGCTTAAAATGCTAATTCTCTTCTTGTCCTTTATGTCTGAAAGCATTTGGTCTTTTGCAAATACCAAGCTCCATGCTACTTGGGCTAGGTCTACTCAAGTCAAGTCAAGTGAAAGATTGAGCTTTTTCTGTAGATAGCTGCTCCTGGTCACTTTATGAAACTATGCAGTCTTCCATTTTGCTCTGGTTATATAAAAGTGGTTTAAAAGTTATAGTTAAAAAATAATTGTGGAGTGGTATTCTGGTTGCCAGAAAAGTAGTAGACCCTTGGTACCTTATGAACAACAGAATGATGTTAATGTCAAGATTAACAATTACATTAACATCCACAATAATAAGTAATTATTTATTAAAGTCTTCCTATGTTATTATTTTTTTGACAATGGAGTCTTACTCTGTTGCCCTGGGTTGAGTGGCATGGCATCGTCATAGCTCACAGCAACCTCAAAGTCCTAGGCTCAAGTGATTATCTTGCCTCAGTCTCCCAAGTAGCTAGACCTACACGTGTCTGCCACAACACTGGCTAATTTTTCTATTTTTGTTTTTAATAGAGCAAGCTTCACTTTTGCTGAGGCTGGTCTAGAACTCCTGCGCTCAAGGGACTCTCCCACCAGAGTGTTGGGATTACAGTTGTGAACCACTGAGCCTGGCCTCATGGATGTAAATCATTGTCTTGTTGCTATTGTAGTTTTCATTTGGTTGATTACTACTATGGTTGCACTTTTTTACCCCCATATTTATTGGTCATTAATATTTCTTCTTTTGTGAATTGCCTGTCTCAATCTTTTGCTCTTTGATAAATTGTTTCGTTTGTATTTTTACAAACTAAGGTTAGGAGTGTTTTTACATGGTCAAATATTCTAGATGTTTTTTGTCATCTGTAATAGCAGAACTAATGGTTACTGAATTCAGACATTGCTCTGAGCACTTTGCATGGATTAGTTCATTTAATCCTTTCACTACATACTGGTCTTCATTTACCAATGAGGGAAGTAAGATACAGCATTGGAAGTCTGTTGTATGGCTCAATTTACAGTTTCAAAGATTGTAGAATGATCCCAAGTGCCCATCAATCCAATAATGGATTAATAAACTGTGGTCTATGTATATTCCATAAGAAAAGATGGAGATTTTACATCTTTTGTATTTACCTGGATGGAGCTGAAACACATTTTCTTAGTAAAAAATCATAAGAATGGAAAAGCAAGTATCCAATGTACTCAGTATGAAGCCTGTAGATGAACTAACACATGCCCACACAAGAGAAAAACACAATTCAGTTCAAGCTGGGAGGAGAGGGAAGGAGGGGTGAGAGAGAGGGAGGGAGCGGGGCTGGTGAGCTCCCACCTGATGTACCCATGTAAGGGTATATAGCTCACCTCCTGGGTGCGGAATGCAACTACAAGAGGGACTTTACCCACAAAAACAAACTTGTAACCTAACAGTTTGTACCCTCCTATTACTCTGATATTTTAATAAAAAAGTGTCACGACCCATCGGGCTCCTGTGGCCCTGCTCTCAGCGCAGGAAGGAACCAGGCGAGAAGCTGATTAGAAGTACAAGCTTGTGGAAGGCAGGCTAGCCCTTAGTTTCCAGGTAGCCCCGAGCAACCTCCACACCAGCCTTTTATTGAGCCAGAACAACACAGGTGAGGGGAGTAATTAACAATGACTGCTTGCTGAGGGCACGGGCTCCTCCCACAAGGAACTCCTGTGGAGGAAGGGCCCGAGGTCCACGCCTCAGCTGCAGATCATCTTGCTCAGATGTTGGCGTCTCCTACAAAAAAGAAATAAAGAAAATAAGAAATTCTATTGAGTGATTTTTTTTCCTTTTTTTCTAATTTGGTCTTTTTGATTTTTGAGACAGAGTCTTACTCTGTAGACCAGGCTAGAGTGCCATGGTGTCATAGTCACAGCAATTTCAAACTCCTGGGATCAAGCGATCCTCCTGCCTCAACCTCCCAAGTAACTGGGACTACAGGGGCCCACCACCACACCTGGATAATTTTTCTATTTTTAGTACAGACACGTCTCACTCTTGCTCAGGCTGATCTTGAACTCCTGAGCTCAAGGAACCCATCTGCCTTGGCCTCCCAGAGTGCTCATCTAATTTGGTCTTGAGGTCTCTCACTGCAGAGTGGCTATAAACTGCAGCCCTGCCCTGCTGGGGTTCAGCACCTGCGGTTGTGAGTGTTAGACCATGTGCCCTCCCTGGACTACTGTATCCTGGTGGACAGCCTAATGTCCATGTGTCCGATCTGTGACCAGGTGTCCTTTTCATAAGAAACTTTTTGATGCTGACAGATATCTGTGGCTCTTGTCCGACCTGTGGTGTCCAGTTTATTTCTTGCAAAATGGCCACTCTCTAGGAGTGCTCTGAACAGGAAGCAAGTTAGGATCAGGGGAGTGGTTCAGATGAGACCCAGAAGGGGCAGCACAACAAAATACCTGAAATAACACAAGGGGTTTTACTACTCACAGATCCCAGAGAGAAGAGGGCACCAGGCCTCCCAGGGCCAGTGGGAAGTGGGGCAGTGCCAGGGTCACAGTCACAGTCACAGTCACACACATTCAGCCACCAGGTGAGAGAGAGGGGACCTGGGCTCTGTGCCTTTATGAAGGTCCATGGTAGTCAGTCTGGACCTTCTGCAGCTGTGGATTGGCCAGTTTAAAGCAAACACATGCAAAGGGAGGAGTTTATACAGGTGACACTGGCTTTGAGCATGATTAATGGTTGTGAAGTGTGTTGGGTTTTGGGTCAGAGAGGAGACAACCAAGTGGGTATATCTCAACCACAAGGGGGGAGGAGAGTTTCAACTTGGTCAAAGGCAACAGTACCACTGAGTTTCAAAACATATCTGACCTAAAAATGTGTGCCGCGGTGGCAACTACATTAAACAATTTATGACAATGTCCTTGCCTAAGGTCATAGTTGGTGGCAAAGCTGAGCACAAACTTCGGTAGTCAGACAAACCTACAGTCACTTACTTTCTTAATTAACCCAGGCACGACAATTGCCTTTTATATGTTTCCCATGGTGGAGGTTTTTCTCCCAGTCTGTCTTTTGCTTCTACTTAACGTACGTTACATTTTAAATTATTATTATACAGAAGTTTGTATTTTATGTAGGCAAGCTTGTCAGTCTTTTTCTTTATTATTTTCTCCTCTTTATTGTTTAAAAGGCCTTCCATATTCTAAACTTACTTATACTGTATCTTCTCAATAATATTATTGTTTTACTTATTTATTCTGGAATGTGTGATATGTGAGCTATAATTAGGCCTAGACTAAGGTAGAAAATACCAGGTAACGCTTAGCAAATTTCTGGGCCACAAGCCCTCAACAAAATGGAGTAAGTCTGGTTCACTCCCAAGATAGATAGGAAAGTACTCACTGACTTCTTGCTTGACTGACTCCCTGAGAAACGTACTGGGAGGTACCAACTGTCCCCGGACTGACCTTTAAGAAATACCAGGTGAGAAAGCACTGAAACAAAGATGTATGACTGACTAACTGCAAAATTCTGCTTCTGTTCAATGCTCACTAACCTACCCAGATGCAACTGGGTGGCCTGTGTGCCAACCAGGATGCAGACCAAGCCTTAAAAAGTCTGACCCCTTAGGCACTTGGGGCTGCTCTCAGAAACTCCACGTTGGGACACTGAGGCAGTTGCCAGCTGTCTCTTCAATAAAAGGACTGCTCTTTAAATTTGACTTGTCTGGCGGTGTGGTCTTTGAGAGACTCCTGGGCATGACACTATAAATTTATTTTTATCCATTGAAAGTTAAGTTTCCAAACCCTATTTGTTGCGTTTTCCCATCAGTCCTACTATTTGGAAGGATTTACCTTTATCATCCTGTAAGCGTTTGATCCACACGTGTCTGTTTTGTATTTTCTGTCCTGGTTTCCTTTCTCACACTAAACCCACATGTAAAACAGCACCTGAGATTAAACCAGTACTACAACTTTATAGTATGTTTTTTTAATCTTAAAGGACTAGTTATTTAGTTTCACCCCACAGCATTCCCTGATCTTTTTCAAGAATGCTTTTTTTCTATTTTATTAAATTCCTTCTTCCAGATGAAGATTGGAATTGTTTGTCATGATTCTTGGAAAGCAAACTAATTTTGAAGAATCTGGATGAAATGAATGAATTTCAAGTTTATATACATTGGTACCACACTGAAGTCTCTTAACATGGCACAAGGTGTAGATCCATTTGTTTACACCTTTATGTTCTTAAATATAATTTTATAGGATTTCTTCTATAAGACTTATACTTTACTAATTAGGTTTGTTCCTATTTCTTTTTAATTTTTAAAATTTTTCTTTTTGAGACAGTCTTACTCTATCCCCTGGGTAGACTGCCTCAATGTCATCATAACTCATGGCAACCTCAAACTCCTGGACTCAAGTGATCCTCCTGCCTCAGCCTCCTGAGTAGCTGGGACTCCAGGAGCCCACCAGCGTGCCCGCTAGTTTTTCTGGTTTTAGTAGATGAGGCAGGCTGTCACTCTTGCTCAGGCTGGTGTTGAACTCTTGAGCTCAAGGAATCCTCCCCCTCGGCCTCCTAGAGTGCTGGGATCACAGGTGCGAGCCACTGTGCCCAGCCTATTTCTATTTTTATATGTGTGTGGCTAGTGTCAGTGCATATTTTTTAGTAACATTTTCCACTTGACTGGTGCTAATATTACTAATTAATTTACTTTTAAAATACAGGTTGAGCTGGCCCAGGTCACTTAGCAGTTTGTCAGTTGATTTCCTTGGCTTTTCTAGCCAATGTCTTTGCTCTGTTTCCAGCACTTTTATCACTCCGGTGTTTATCTTGGGTTTGATTTGGGAGAACATCCGCAGTGATGAACAGGGCTGGTGAACAGGGTATTTCTGTCTTGTTGCGGGAATGTTGCAGAGGAGCACTTCTGGAACATTCTAAACTTTCCTGCCAAGTGTGATGTGAATCCGGAATGCTCAGTACCTACTCTCTGTCAAGACATCGTCCTGCACTTCTTGGCTGCTAAGTGGATGTTCTGTTTGTTCGCCAGTTTTGTTTGTATTTAGGGAAGAGGATGCGTCTGTAGGAAGGAATTTTCTAGAATCATTTTTATCTCTGAAACTCATACCACTATGTCTGAGTGTGAAGTGAGGCTCAAAGGGACCAAGTAGAGGGGCCAGACCAGCATCACGAAGACTAGAAAGGAGG
The DNA here is from genome assembly GCA_963575145.1 of Galago senegalensis. Lineage (NCBI taxonomy): Eukaryota > Metazoa > Chordata > Mammalia > Primates > Galagidae > Galago > Galago senegalensis. The sequence goes on from CAUYTI010107612.1 coordinate 16,801, forward strand.
CAGAGAGGTCTTAGGAACCAAAGGAAGCCGGGGAGAGGAAACTGTGTTTCCCTTTTTCTGACGTTTCTCAGCTATCCCCCCTACCCCCACAAGTGGCAGAAGCCTGTTCTAAGGCGACTGGCATCTGACAACCCAAACTTTATGTCAGTTAAAGACAAGGACTCCTTGATTGTACCCTAATTCAAAGTTACAGAACCGTGAGCAGGTCCGAGCAGAATGAGCATATTGATTAGTCTGAACTGCTCTTTGCCAAGGCTGGTATTTTGGGTCCTTGCTATTTATTTAAACTACATAGATTGTAACTCGTACCAGCCAAATTTTGCTCCAGGTAAATTTGGCAGCAAGCTTCATTGGGGTAGAAATATATTTTTATCTAAGCTTCTGATGTTTGATAAATATCACTGATTTTGACAACATATTTCCTACTTTATGATTTCTACAACAACTAAATATTTATCCTGCTTGGATATTGTCATGAAGTCTCTTTCTGATTGTTTTTTGGTGGTTATAATCCACTGCTCTTCAATTTTTGCATTTTTTCTGTGATTCCAAATAGCATTTTTTAATATTTGCAATGTGCCAACATTTGATTGTTCCCCTAAAAACATCTCTCATTTAGAAGCAAAATGTATTTTCTATTAGGAAAGAAAAAAATACAGAATTATGTTTAATAATCAAAACCAAAACTATCCATAAGAAAGCAGACTTTGCAATAACTATATTCGGATTGCTTTTCTCTTGGTATTATGTCAGAGCAAACTTTTACTTTCCTTTGGTTAAGAAGCTATTCAATTTCCTATTTAGATTCTTCATGAAAAGAAGCTAATATAATCATTCTAAGATTGCTGAAACTTATCAGATGTGTTTTACCAGAAAAATGCAAAATTCCCCTGTTATTTTTCTGCATTTGATCTCAATTATAGTGATAAATTCAACATATCTCAAAAAGAAAATGAGTTTCTTTACTAAGAGAAGGGGGTCTTCTGGCAGGGTGCAGTGACTCACACCTGTAATTCCAGCATTCTGGGAGATCAAGGCAGGTGGAGTTCCAGACCAACCTGAGCCAGAGCAAGACCTTGTCTCTACTAAAAATAGAAAGACTAGCTGGGCATGGTGGTGGGCACCTGTAGCTCCAGCTACTCAGGAAGCTGAGGCAGGAAGATCACTTGAGTCCAGGAGTTTGAGGTTGCTGAGAGCAATGATGATAGCAGGGCACTCTACCAAGGTGACAGAGTGAGACTGTCTCAAAAAATAAAAAAAAAGAAGGTCTTCCTAATGATTCTGTCATTTCTACTAAGATTAAATACAAATGTCTTGAGCAGGAGGGAACTGGGATAGTAGAGTTCCTGTAAGCATTCCTGACTATCTTACATACTACATAAATATTCCTTTTCTTCCTAAAGGTCAAATGCAACTGGAGCCTTGGGTGACACATGAGCATCTCATAACCAAAGAAAGACACCGGGATAGATGGGGGAAAAATGCAAACCAGTGGATAAAGGAGAAATTATATATGGTAAATGTAAGGGAGAATATTTTGTAGTAATAAAGAGATTCAAATTTAAAATGTAGGCATTACATCTGTTAATTTTGCATTTCAACTAATGAAATCTAATTCTAGGGAGACATAAAGGGTCCTATACTGCTGGTAGTAACAACGGGGGAGGAGGTGCAGGTCTTCAGGGAGCACTTTGGTTGGACATATACATCAAGAGTGGGGACAGCCCACACCACTGGCTCGTCACCCATGGGTCAGTGCTTAAAGTAAATCATCCAACAGCATGAAAAACGTATTCCATAAATTTACATTCATTTTAGTAATCATTGATCATGACAAAAAAAATCAAGAAACAAAAACACTCAGAGTGTTTATAAAATAGGGTTTGATTAAGTAAATTATGGCACTTATGTGAAGCCTAAGCCATTACCAATCTCATTTGTGAGAATTTATCTCAAGGAGACATACTAAAAGAATGCAAAATCTAATTGCAAACCATCTTTATCATCATCCATTATGTTGGAAAAGCAAGGCTCGTGGGACACAATCAGGTGTCAACTTACCTCTTGTTGAAACCATCCTGTGGGACTCGGTTTTCCCAGCTTCTTGGATGAACATGAGCTCAAGTTCTCCTTCTCATTCTTAGATTAGGAAAAGTCCTACTAATATTTCTGGTTAAAACAGACAAACAAACAAAAATGGTTTAAAAATTAGTTTACTCCAGTAATTACAACATTATAATTATACAAAATTATCATTTCTCATCTCCTCAAACCCAGGCCTGTAAGGAGAGGGAGGCCGAGGAGATTTCCCTCTCTTCTCCGCCTTGGTCCTCTAGTTTTCCTCTCTCATCCTTCACACGTCACATTTCACTTAAAAACAGGAGCAAACTGATTTACTTGCCTGCTATTGTTATGAGAAGGGACACCCTTGGGTATGGCAGGTGTTTCATCTGACCCATCCGTCTCTGAGAGCACATGAATAAGAGACAGTCTTATTTCTAGAGAACTTTTACTGATAGTTCTCTTGATATTGGCGAGGCATGTTTTCTAGGAAGTTGCTGGTAATTTTTGCTCACTTTTGAGGCAACTGGAAGACTTTATTTTTCTGACATTCTTTAGAAAGTATTTAAGAGACTCCTCCTCACACATCCTTTGTCCAAAAAATGCAATAACGTCTCCTTGCTGGCTGTGGTCTCTGATGTTTTAGATTTCTCATGTCTAAGTCAGACCAGCCACAGGGTCCCAAGCTCCAGGAAGTTCATACATACTGTGGTCTTCGAAATCTCTCTCCATCTCTTGGGAAGAAATATTCGGGTGGGGTAGGAGACATGACGTAGCTCATCACAGCTCTTTCTAAAAGTCCACTTTCCTCCTAATCTCCAGAGTGCTGTGACCATTTGCTTACACATCCTTCATAGTTTCTGGAACTTCACTTTGTAACATGATAGTGTTTGGGAACTTCAGTGAAATTGAGTCTAAAAGAATTCCATTTTAAAACGCTGTACCAATTTTATTTATTTATTTATGACAGAGTTTCACTCTGTGCCCTGGGTAGAGTGCCATGGCATCATAGCTCACAACACCCTCAAACTTCTGGGCATAACTCTTGCCTCAGCCTCCCAAGTAGCTGGGACTACAGGTGCCCACCACAACATCTGGCTATTTTTAGAGACAAGGTCTCTCTTACTGAGGCTGGTCTTGAAATCCTGAACTCAAGCAATCCACTGCCCTCAGCCTACCAGAGTGCTAGGATTATAGGTGTGAGGCACCACACCCAGCCTTACCTTGTTTATTATAATCACAAAGCAGAAAAATTCTAACGATTCAACAATAGAGAAGTGATTTTGTAAAGTATTACTTAAGTTGAATGCAGTGTAACTATTAAAACAACCAAATGAACAATGGTTACCACTGGGACATGACTTGATATAACATAGGCTAGATAACAAATGCACACTTGTATATACTCTGTGAATACAATTATATAAAATATATGTGCTCAAATATTGAGACTCTTTCAAACAATATTTTATTTTTTCTCACAGAAGAAGACATTTTTACAATGTCAAAAATCGTTTAAGAAAATAATTCACTATGAAAGGCTATTAGTTGAAGGCATCTGAAAACTTTCATGCCTCTTATAGAAATGATATTTGTTGGAGTTGGGGATATGAGTATGTTTTTATTTTTCAAATATTACCTAATTTTGTATGTCTTTGGCAGTGGCATAGTAATATTGGAAGCAGGCCTCTATAGATTCACCAGGACAATATCTTGACATAGTACAATATTATACTTTGTCATCCTAGAAATATGCATTCTCTGATGCCTGGGCTCATATTTTATTCATTTTTATATTCCCCAAACTCACTCAAGGAGGTATTCAGTAAGTACATATTATAAATTAATGAATGAGTTAATAAATTAATTAGATATTTATACTGGGTCCTATTATGAAATTTATATTTCTATTATCTTTTCTGTATTCTTAATTCAGGCTATGTACAGAGACATATCTAATTGATTTTCAGTGTTAAATGCCTCATGCAAATATCCCCCAAAGCATCTGAGGATCTAGAATAACTTTTAGCTAAAAAGTGGGGTTACTTTGCTGCCTCTCTAACTTAGCACCCAGCCTTCTTCTGTGTATTTATCGCAGTCTCTGCACACTTCTATTTAGGAATATAATTTTTCCTCTTCATCAGTAAAAGCACCATGGCTTCTACTGAAAGCCCACTTGAGTGGTTTAGATAAAGCACCAACTTTGTGACCGTGAGTATCTGAAAGTTCTTTCCGCCGGCTCAGGTTTTGCTTCTCGATCAATTACCTGACAATTTTTCACTTCACATTTTGTTCTTTATTATCTAAGAATATGAAGTTAGCGGGAAAAGATCCCTCTGGGGTCCCAGTTTAGAGCAGTGGGCACCTCAGAGGTTTCTTCAGCGTTATTTGTACTGACTGTCAGGTCATGATGGGTTTACATGTGTATTACTGTTTTCCTCATAAGGCTGGGGAACCTTCACATTAAATACAAAAGTCAGGTTTGAAACCAGATCTTTCCAACTCCAAAAGTCTAGGAGTCTGGAAAACTGACATGGTTACACCTTGACTAGGATTTCATTCCTCAGGACGGGGCACATACTCCCCTCCCAGGCTTCCTAGAAGACTAATGGAAGAAATACCGTGACTGGATTAGACCGTCTCTCACACTGCCTTTTATTTCTAGCATCTCACAGTTGTTCTTTCTACTGATATTATCAATAAGATTTATTCATTATAAATTTCCAGCTTTGCAAACTAATATGCTTGCTTGTAGAGACTTTAAACACTGGGTGTGGCATACAGTAGGATTTATTCATTTTGAATCTCAGATTTTGCAAACTAATATGATTATTTTTAGAGCCTTTAAACACTAGATGTGGGATGCAATGCTTCAATTTTTATGAACACACTATATTGTAGCATGTACTTGTTATTTTATTTATTTAGAGACAGAGTGTTACTTTGATGCCCTCAGTATAGTGCCATGTGTCATAGCTCACAGCAACCTCAACCTCCTGGTCTCAAGTGAACTTCCTGCCTCAGCCTCTTGAGTAGCTGGGACTACAGGTGCCCCCCACAATGCCTGGCTATTGTTAGAGATGAGGTCTTGATCTGGCTCAGACTGGTCTCGAACCCGCAAACTCAGGCAATCCACCCACCTTGGCCTCCCAGAGTGCTAGGTTTACGGGCATGAGCCACGGTGCCCGGCCCTTATTTCTTTTATTTTTGCAAATAAAAGAGATTTATTTCCTGCGGTCTGGAGGCTGGGAAGTCCAAGATGAAGACACTGGCGGGCTCCGTGTCTGCTGAGGGCCTGCTTGCTGGTTTGTAGCTTGTACTTTAGAGGAAGCACAGGCCATGCTTACAAACGCTTCCTGAAGGTTCGGTGAGCTTGATATTGTGAGCTTGGTATTGTAGTAGACACATCGCCTGCCTGCTGCCGGAACAGGCCTGTATTTGGGAATTCAGAAACATTGTATCGCAGCCCTTTGCATTTCTGTCAAGCACATGGAGATGAATGAAGCAGGGTGATCAAAGCGCTGACTACCGCGCACAGCTCTTGCGGGAGTGTTCAGGGCCAGCTCTCGCGGGAGTGTTCAGGGCCAGCTCTCTCTGTCTTTCATACTTCATAATATCCACCGGTTGAGAATTCTTCATAATTCTCACCTTTCTGTATATTACAAGCAGCCAGAAGTGGGAGATTATATATATATATGCCTCATACAATTTGGAGGGAGACCTTTAAAGAATCTTTTTAAAAAATCACAAAGGCATTCATTGTTGCATTAGGTTCAGAATTAGCAGCCTAATTAGAGTCAGTCAAAATGCTCTTGCATTTGTTTCATTTTTAGAAAATGTTAATCTCACGTTGCTTTATGCTCTGTCCCCGTGATGGATTCCCTTAATTAGATTATGAGTTTGGGTTTGAAGGTCCAGCTTCAGGGTCCTTAAAACACTGGGTGGTTAAGCATATTTCCTAAGACTTATACTCTGAGAACATTTTTGTAGCTATTTTGCCATGTCTTAGCATCTTTCGTGAACATACAACTCTTAATATTTTTTCTTCTTTAAGAAAGAACAGTGAGAATTGATTGTTCTTGGTGGGCTGCTATTGTAAGAAGAAATGGAGTTAATTTGAATAGTCACACTCCTGGTGTATGGCTGAGCAGCTTTTTGTGGTCATTTAAAAATCCTGGACAACAGGAGCCCCTGCTTCTGCCAAGAAGTAAAATATCATTTAATTGTTGGCACATTTCTGGTAAGTTTTTGGGAACTTGTAGATGTTGTAAAGTAACACTCTAGAACAGTGATTTTCAACAAGCATGCCTCAAACACTTTTAAAACTTAGTAATTAATAGCCAGGTGTTACAGCAGGTAGTCCCAGGTAGTGCAGGAGTCCCTAGCAGGTAGTGCCTTGTAGTCCCAGCTACTCAGGAGACTGAGGCAAAAGGATCACCTGAGCCTAAGAGTTTGAGGTTGTTGTGAGCTATGATGCCACAGTGCTCTACCAAGGGTGACAGACTGAGACTCTGTCTCTAAATAAATAAATAAGTTAATAAAATTTAAATTATTTTTGAAAGAAGTTCAAAGCACAGTAAGTATGTTCCTTTTTTTTTACTCTTTTTTTTGGATCAACATAAGGTGCCATCATGACCTGACAGCCAGTAAGATCAACATAGGACATTTAGTTACAGGTTCCAGGGTGCTGTGAGATGAAGAAGGTTGAGAAACAATGATCTAGACTGAGGGTTAAACATCAGTTGCAACCAAGGTTTATTTTGGGGGGGAAAGAAGAAAGAGATGGGGAGAAGGATAAACGTGAAGCAAGTGACAAGATATGAAAAGCAGAGCTCCTTAGCTTTCAAGAGAAAACGGCAGAGGAAGGGTACAAATACAAAGATGGACACTTGTGAGATCAAATACGGGGGGACAAGTTGGCAGTGCTGTCAATGGAAGAGCACAGGGGGTTGGGAGAAATGAATTTGGGGGGGAGGAAAAATGAGTCATCAAAATGATCAGAGGAAATGGGGCTTTCTCACAGCGTATCAAAGTCTCAGAGATATTCCTTCCTCTTCTCACAGTGTATCAAAGTCTCAGAGATATTCCTTCCTCGCACTTCTGCCTTCTCCCTGATCTCAACTTGAACTGAGTTTTTCTCTTGTGTGGGCGTGTATTAGATTGTCTGCTGGGTGGAGGGTTATTATTTTTTCTTTGCTAAATATGGATGTCTGAGTTTTCCCTTAGCATTTTGAAAATATTCAGTTTTCCAGCTTCCATCTCTCAAGAAACATGTTTATAGTTTAAACAGCATTTTTATAATGGATTGCTTTTGAGATTTCTATGTATGTGATATTTTATAGTTTCTTTAAAATGGTATAGATGTTTTAAAAAATTTGTTTGGGATTTCTTGGGATTCTGGTGTCTTCAACTTGCTATCTTTTATCAATTCTGGAAAATTCTCAATCATTCATTCTTAAAATATTGGCTTTGTTTTCTTCTGTCCTGTTAAAACTATAATCTTGGCTTTTCTCTTCGTTGTGTTTGGTAGCATTTATTGCGGGAGAACATCCATTCATTGCCTCTACTTCTTTAGTGTCTTAGTCTACTTGGGCTGCTGTAACCAAATACAGTACTTTGGGTGGTCGAAACAGCAGACATTAATTCCTCCCAGTTCTGGAGGCTGGGAAGTCCCATGAGCTGACTACCAGCAGATTTGGTCCTGGCTTACAGGTGGCAGCCTTCTTTTTGTCTTACAAGGGCACTAATCCCATCCTGAGGGCCCCATCACCTCCCAAAGTCTCCATTACCAAATACCATCACGTTGGGTGTGAGAGCCTACACATAGGAATTTTAGGGGGACTCATTTCTGTTCACAGAACTTACCAGAACTTACCAGAAATTTATTGCTCTCTATCTTAAATGTTTCCTAACATACTGATCATGATTTCTTCATGAGTTCCTGTTCATTTCTGTTCACTGAATCGAAAAGGCTTTACTTTGATTCTCATTCTTTTCCAGTTTCTCTAGCGTAGTAGCAGCAATACTTACTACCTTTTTCTTTTGTCTTAAATTTTCTTTGTTCTGAGTTCAAGCAAAAGCTAATTTTATATCACACATCCATCTTTCCAGCATCCCCCTTTCTCTACTTCCAATCTTGATATTCCCTACAATTTGTCCCCAGATTCTTTTCTCCACCTTCTCCCCCTCAGACATCTCCAGCCTGCCCACCTGCACCTAAGTTAACACACCCGTATTTGGGGCTGTTGGTGGTGGGCACTGCCAGGACAGCACTGTTACGGCCACTGCGACTGCAGGCTTGTTATTGCTGTGCCCTGCTGGGTGCTTTGCATATGTTTCAAATTCCACCTCTAATTATCATCCCCAGCTGCTGCCTTTCTAGGGAGTCTAGTCCCATATGTTCACCTCCCCTGGGGATGTTTCCATTTGATTTATTTTAGATGTTTTAAACTCAGCGTGCTTAAAGCTAAAATCACTGTCTCCATCCCCACTCCCACCCTGTTTTTCACCCCCGATTTTATATGGATATCCACACACCTCTTAATAATACTACTTTATTTTTCTCAGTCAGGCATGAAATACCACAAAACTTTTAAATTTTTATCTTTTCTTCATTCTATTCTAATCTCTTTCTTCATTCTATTGATAATTTCTTTTCTTTTTTTTCTCTCACTGTTTCTCTAGGTAGAGTGTTATGACATTATAGCTCAGAGCAACCTCAAACTCCTGGACTCAAGCAATCCTCCTGCCTCAGCCGCTCAAGTAGCTGGGACACAGATGCCCATCACAATACCCACCTACTTTTTCTAGTTTTAGTAGAGATGGAGTCTTTCTCTTGCTCAGGCTGGAACTCTTGATCTTGAACTCCTGAGCTCAGGAGATTCACCTGCCTCAGTTTCCCATATAGGCATGAGCCACTGTGCCTGGCATTATTGACAATTTCTAAAGTTTATCTCTTGGCTTATTTCTAGGAAAGCTTTTCCCTTTCTCTCTATTGCCAGGCACACCCTAACATGGGCTTCATGCAACATGCCAGAGCCCCCGTTAACGTGAACCTTGTTCTTTGCTCACCAATGCCAGTGTGGCTTAAAGCACTGCTCCTTAAAATATCTGTGTCAAAAGCCACATTTTGGTTTTGTTTTTAATTTCCAATTCTCAGAAAAAAATACCATGCAACAAAATGAATTGTGTAAATATAAAAAACAAAGACATAATATCTTTGTACTATGCAACAAAATGAAGACACACAAAATACAACACCCTTTTGTTAAGCTGTGCGTTCCAACTGATAGAAAACGACTCCAGCAAACTGAGGCCACTTTCTACTCTCTCCCTTTCCCCTTCTCATCATGGATGCTGACAGTGTGAAGGTTAGCTCCATCCACAGGCCACACGTTGAGTGGGCCACACTTCAGTCACCATGACAATGATTTTCTGCCCTGAGCATATAGTGCAGAATCAATAGAGGAGTTTTAAAATATGCAAATGTCCATGCCCCTCAGGTCTAATGAGCAGAGTCTCTGGGAGTGTTGCCAGGGCATGGGCATTTCAGAAAAGCTGTAAAATTGATTCTGATTCTCCACCAGAGCTGAAGACTGTTGGCTTTGGGGAAAAGTGCAAACTTACAACTCAGTTGCAATCTAGTTCCTATCTTTTAAATATCATTAAGATCATTTCTTTCTTGTGATCCATATTATAGTCAGCTAGGATGTGTGGCCTTTCTAAAATACATTCTTTCCCCCTTTGTTCCCTGACTCCCACCTGTCTGCAGTCTGGAATGTTCTTCCCTCCACCTGTCGGTATCCAGCCCGTCCTCCTTGTGCCCACATACTGAAATACCTCATTGTGAAACCATTACTGATTAATTGCAAACATTAATTTTGTCCTCATCTGCCTGTCTTTAGTACTCTAGGACTCATGATACTTATCCAAGCTTATTTAGATGCACATTGTAGAGGCATTGTGGTAAAAAGGGAAAATGAAAGACTATATAGGGTGGCCATAAAATTCACGTGCAATTTAAAATAGTGTGCCATTTAAAATTGCACAGGAACTTTATGGCCATCCAGTACAGTTGAGTCTAGATTTTTTTTTATACTTGTCTGTTACATTTGAAATGATAGGAGACTCCATTGAAAACAAAACCAAATCAAAATTGCATTAACATATATTTGATTAGATAAACAGAGCAGCCACCATGTGGCTTCCTCTCCCGGGGTCAGCTGAAGGACAGAAACACTCACCTGCGCTCCTGTGGTTTTTCTCTGTCTCTCCTGAAAGGTCCACAGTAGGTGCGCATTTGGAATTGCTCTCGGCTTCGTTTTGCAACAAGCATCTGTAGCGGACAAGCCAGAGAAGAAAAAAGTCATAAAATGTTGTACTTTAAAGAGATAGGAACAGAGGAAAACAAAGACAAAGATTAAGTTTACAGAAAGCTGTCTTCCAAGAAAAGATTATCTTTCCTCATTATGAGAAATTTCCGTTCGAATGTGAAGACAGCAGATCATTCTAAAATGAAACTGAAAAGGTATCACAAGAACTCTACTCACATAGAGATACGATTCCTTATCATTTGCCTTATTATTTTAACATTAATTTTTAATAAACCTTTCATTCGGTGCATGGAGAACGTACAAATCTCTGTCTCGTGTTGTCTTTTGCAACTGACATCAAGGAAAAGTTTTAAAAACCCTGCCTTGATCTGTCTATTTTTCCTCATTGTTTCTATTAATTAAATTTTCCTCTTTCAATGGAGTCCACAAATGTTTCCAAGCTCTGAAATCATTTTTTTGTATTGCTGGGAAGTATTAATACTTACTTTACTGTGTGCTATGGCATAAGAGAGAGAAGTTGCTCACTTAAAGTAAAACCTGGAAATAAATTGAATTTCTAGTTGTTTTAAATTTTTCATGGAGAGATGCTTCAGAAGGCCGCCATGCGTGGAAGTAGATATGGTACGTACTATTTACTAAAGGCAGATGGACACAGGAAGGGAGGCTGTCAGTAATGGGTTGTGGGGCTCTGGCCTTTTAAAAATGAGTTGATGATCTCTGCCTCATGACCCATTTCTAATGGTGACATGGTCTTTCCAAAGAGGATGTCACTGTCATAGTTCAGTGCCATTAAGCAGTCACATGTTATGGTATATTAAAAGTAAGTAGGTAAGACTTAAATGTTAGACACTCCACAGAATAAAAGGCCACAACAACTAAATAAAGCAATTACTTGCACATAATGTATTGTAAAGGTGGTGCCTGGTAAGAAAACACACTGATGGTCAAATTCTGTGTTAAAACATAGTTACAACAATTAAGCTAAGAATTATGAAGTCCGCAGCTCTTCTAAGTCAAATATGTCCCATTAGATTGTACGTGTTAATGAGGGTGGTGTTTTATTTGTATGAAGATAGTGCTTTTTGTTTCTTTATTCTCTAAGTAACCATTTTGCTTCATTTTATTTTGCTTTACTTAAGTTTTGGTTGTAAAACATCAAGAATGAACTATGATTATTTCTTTCTTTCTTTTTTTTTTGAGACAAAGTCTCACTCTAGTGCCCTGGATACAGTCTCACCCTGGTGCCCTAGGCATCATCATAGCTCACAGCAACCTTAACCTCCTGGACTCAAGCAATCCTCCTGCCACAGCCTCCCAAGTAGCTGGGACTATAGGTGCCCACCACAGTGCCCACCTAGTCTTTCTATTTTTATTAGAGAGAGGCTCTCTCTTGCTCAGGCTGGTCTCAAACCCTTGAGCTTAAGTGATCTTCCCTCTTCAGTGTCCCAGAGTGCTGGGATTACAGGTGTGAGCCACCATGCTTGGCCTCCAATGACATGTCACTAATGAAGCCTATATAAGCCAGGCTGTAAATAAAAATCATTATAAAAAAATTTATGTGTGCTTTATAAAGTTATTTTGTTAATCAGGTGGACCAAATCTAGTAGATGAAGCACATATTTGAGAATCAAGCCCCATCACTGAGGTAGGTTAGTAAGTTATTTACTGAAATTTTGGTTGTAAAACATCGAGAAAGAAGTATGATTATTTTTTTTTCTTTTCTTTTTTCTTTCTTTTTTTTTGAGACAGCGTCTCACCCTAGTGCCCTGGGTAGAGTTACTTTAAACAAACAAATATATATATATATATACACACACACACACACACACACACACACACTCTCTGCTAATTAAAAGACAGCCATGTCAATTATTGAGTGTATTTTTAAATGCAACGCCTCATCGTAGGATGCAGTGGAAAAGTGTAGAATTGTTCACAAAGGTTCAACTGTCCCATAGACAAGATCAACAGATGTGCAATCTGATGAAAAATTCATGAAAGTGACTGAGAAAACCTGTGTTTATTCATCAAGGGAAATTTACTACAAGAAAATGATTTTCAGAGGTGGACGTCAGTCAGGGCTGACTTGATGTAGGTGTGTTGGGGGCGCTTGTCTCCATCTCACTCATTCTTAGTGGCTGGTCATCACAGCAGCCCCAGGTTGTGCTTCTGATATGAAGCAAAAGGTACAAATGACACACAGAGGCCAGCAGGAGCTCAAGCATAGCCTCAGTATGGGGAGCACACCCGCCTTGTCCTCATCAAAGTCCTCTCGGCCTTGTGCCCCTCTGGTCTGTCCTCTGAACGGAGTCGGCCCCTTCTCTTCCCTTGTTGCTAGCTGTCCACAGCGTCTCCCAGATTCCTACCTCTGGATCAAGACAGATGTGAGTTCAGTCCTCTGCCCTGACCTGTGCTCTTCCTAATTTATTTGGCAATGGCATGCAGATGAAAAATAGAGAAGGGGGAGAACTGGGGGGAGGAAGGACAATGTTGAGGCCATTTACAGAACTCTAGGGGACAAATTCAGAAGACATGAATTGAGACAAAAAGAGTAAAGAAGAGACAGGCCTGGTAAATTGTCATGAGAAGACTACTCCAATGTAGGCAGGAGGCGGAACACTGGTCTACCCCAGAGTCCAGCGTGGGCGTGGGAGCTGCAGGGGCATCAGGACCTGGCCTCGTGCCTTGTAGTCCAGGTGACAGCTGCTCTGCCTCCCCAGGTGCTCCTTCTAGAAAGAGACAAGGGCAGCACTGGAAACGCGCTCAGTACCATTGCTGAACTCAGGTGATTAATGCGGTCTTTGTTCTGATGAGCTGCATCCTACGTGAGAGCCAGGGGGTTACTGATGAAGAAGTGGAGAAGGGGTATTGAAAGCAACTCTGTTGGAAAGAAGGGTGACTTCCCTCACCCCCAGGCACCCAGAACAGGAGAAGGTTAAAGGAAGACTTGGATGTTTTCTTCCTTCTGTTGGCCCTGAAGTAGATGAGTTTATAGACTCCGATATTGGCACAAGGGCAGGTGCTCACACACACACACACACACACACACACACACACAGCATAGATATATAAGCATACGTGTGTACATGTATGTTCATGTGCGCAGTTTGGGGGCAGTGATGTTTGGGCAAACAACCCCACATCCCACCCCACTGACTTCACTTTTAGAGGAAACTAAAAAAACAACCCAAGTATTTAGGCTGCATTCTAAGTACCCACTGAGAAAGATAATTCTCCAACTTAATAGTGTTGAAATTCCCTTTAACCTAATCTATAACATTATGTTTTTTTGTTTTTTGTTTTTTGTTTTTTTTGAGACAGAGTCTCAAGCTGTCACCCTGGGTAAACTGCTGTGGGATCACATCTCACAGCAATCTCAAACTCTTGGGCTTGAGCAACCCTCTTGCCTCAGCCTCCCAAGTAGCTGAGACTACAGGCGCCCACCTCAACACCTGGCTACTTTTTGGTTGTGGTTGTCATTGTTGTTTGGCAGGCCCGGGCTGGATTCAAACCTGCCAGCTCTCGTGTATGTGGCTAGCGCCCTAGCCACTGAGCTATAGGCGCCAAGCCTGACATTATGTTCTTTAAGTTGAGGCACAAATGGAGATATTTGAGAGAGAGAACAGAGATGCTATAAAATTACTATAAACAGGACTGGTGCGGTGGCTCACCCTATGATCCCAGCACTCTGGAAGGCCGAGGTGGGTGGATCTTCTAAGCTCAGGAGTTGAGACTAACCTGAGCAAGAGCAAGATCCCATCTCTACTAAAAATAGAAAAACTATCTGGGCATTGCAGCTGGGGCCTGTAGTGCCAGCTACTTGGGAGGCTAAGGCAGGAGGATCAATTGAGCCCAGGAGTTTGAGATTGCTGTGAGCTGTGATACCAGAGTACTCTACCCAGGGTGACAGAGTGAGAAAGAAAGAAATTACTGTAAACATAAAATCCTTCTAAAACATACAATTACAGTAGACCCTCCATAGTTGACCACCTCCCTACATTGACCACCTCCTTATGTTGGCCTAATTCTCACAGACCAGACCTGTACATGTGCAGATCACTATGGGAGTCCTACTTCCTTCTGGTGACCCCCACTGTCTGTCGATCAGCTTGTTACAGTCCCTGGGGGTGGTCAACTTATGGAGGTTCTACTGCATAGCAATGTTATTTCAATCATTCAATTATTGCTGAAGGTATATTTCCTAAAGTATCTTAAAATTTATCTGATAGATCCTCTTTTATCATTTCACAGTGGCTATTTTTCCCTCATTATCATTTGAAAATGCAACAATTCAATTCTCAAATCCATAATTAGTGTCCTAACCATTCCACAAGTAAAATGATAATCTGACAGTTTTCTTTTTGTGCTAATCCATTTCATAGTTATCAAAACACTAAAATAAAACAGGACATCTTAGCTATTGGTGTATCCTGATGTGACTCCTTGGATTGAATGTTTGAGTGTTGCTCTAGAATTTTATGGTTTTGCTGTTGGTGTCTTTTTTTAAGCACATTTATTGCTTTGAGTGATTTCCTACATGAAGAAATTTCTTTTACATACCAAAGGAAAATAGATGTACTGGGTCTCTAACGTTAGAACCCAGGACCCTTGGAGAAGTTGCTAAGGCCTGTAAGCCATTGAAAGTAGATGTCTTTAGAAAGATAGCCAAGCTTGAAGTCCTAAACAGCAGAGACAGAAACCAGACAAGTTTCTTATACAATTATTTTCAGGGAGATAAGAATGATAATGAGGTCAGACAGCAGTTCAAGAACGGCATAATAAGTCAGATAGTTTAAGAAAGGAAACAGGATTTTAACTTTTGGGTTTGAGAAGGCTTCACTCTGCTCATACTGCAGCTACTCATTTTAGTGTCAACAGCAGGACTGGTGGCATTTGAGCTCAGACTCCATCAGTACTGGTATTAAAGAACCATATTTTAAACTTCAGAAATTGCATATAAATATATGCTCTGGATTACTTTGGTATAAGAGGTCTCCAAAGATTTATGACATGTTACAAGGAGGAAAACAGAAGATATATTTTGGCTCAGAGTATCTTATTTTAATTAATTAATTAATTAATGCAGAGTCTCACTTTGTCACCCTGAGTAGAGTGCTGTGGTGTCATGGTGATACCAGAGTTTCAGGTTCTTGGTCTAGGCCATTTGAAATATGAATCCACAGACCATGGATCAGTGGTAAGACAGGATTTATTCACAGAAGCAAAGAATACAAAACCCAAAGCTACTGGCAGAGAGAACCCAGGTGGGGGAAAAAGCTCTCTTGTTCCCCTTCCTAAGTCTTTCCGGGCACTCTCTGCTTAGGGGTATATATAGTCACAGGGGGTTATTTTTCCAGAACTTAATGTTTACTTTTAGGGGGCAGAGGTCTTCTAAAGTTACAGTCAGCCTTCCATTTAGCAGTAGGGGCTGGAACTCTCAGGCCTTGCAAATTTACATGAAATTGACCAGCCCTAGAAAAGGTGGGGTTTCCCCTTCAGCTAGAAGTGCACAGGGAAGAAGACACCAAGGTCCCAGTGTCTCCCTCATGGTTGTCTGGCCCCTCCAGCTACCCCAGCTTCCGACAGCCTCCCTGCCTACCCTCCCGCCTGCTGGTTCTGCAGCCAGCTGCTGCCAGCTGCTGCCACACCAACACCACCAGGGCTAAAGCGGCAGGTCTTGGCGCCACCTGTCCTGTATCAATAGCTCACAGCAACCTCAAACTCCTGGGCTCAATTGATCTTACTGCCTCAGCCTTAAAAGTACCTGGGATTACAGGCCCCAGCCACCACACCTAGCTAGTTTTTCTATTTTTAATAGAGAAGAGGTCTAGCTCTTGCTGAGGCTGGTCTGGGACTCTTGAACTGAAGCGATCCACCTGCCTCAGCCTCCCACAATGCTGGGATTATAGGTGTGTGCCTGGGTGCCCTGCCTATAGAATAGTATCTTTAATGGCCATTCCACCTCTCCCCTTCTGATTCTTCTTGGAAGCATTACTAGAGGAAAAAAATAATCAAGATTTGGGGATTAGAAAGCAACAGAGACTTTTTTTTTCTTCATAAGATTTTTGGAATGGAAGGACAAAATGTGGAGGCTCCCTCAAAAAGTTACAATTTTATTTATCTTTTCTCGTCCCATATTTAACTTATACCACATGTAATTTAAAGATGCTTGTTTGACTGTGTGATGTTCAGATCTGTTATTCTATATACACTCACGGTAAATAGCAGGTGTTTAAAAAAAGTCTAACTGCAAAGCGTGGCGTATACCCTGCTTGTCCCATATTCACAAACTTTCTCTACTAATCAGGTCAATAAGACGTTGCAAAATATCTGATGAAATATATTCTTTGTTTACTGTGTAGTTTATTCTCCTTTTTCCTTTAACAAATAAAAACAAACTGTTTATGTAACAGCAAACAAAAAAATATTTTGGTGCTGACTATTGCTTTCTAGACTTTAAATTAAAAATTCTCTACTGTAATAATTTTCAATAGATTAAAATGCCATCTTTTATGACAGCTAAACAGTTTTTTATTTAATTCATTCTTAAGCAACCAGATATGAGTGTTAAGGGTCTTTTTTTTTTTTTCCAATTATAAAAGTGAGGCAATAACATGATCTATTCAGGTAGTGACATTCCTACAGCTGTTTTTTTTTCTCTTCATTTTTAAAAAATCACATGTCTTAAAATTATTGAATAATGCACAGTAATAGAACATGTAAATTAAAATGTTTCATAAAAATGTCAAAAAGTGTGAGCATTAAAATACAGTTATATGTTTATAATTTGCTCAAAAAGTAGTGTTTTCTGCTTGCAGCTGCCAGGGGTCAACTCCAAACAGTTATAACATCCGAGCAGTTCTTACAGTTTGGAAATCATTTCTGATTTTATTTCACTGTGATTAAAAGTTCCCTAATAAATAGGATGCAGAGCCCACACTCACATCTTCTGATTGTAAATCTCATAATTAGAAAAAAGGAATAGATGCCCCGTACTCTCCCCAAACCTCTCCACTCCTGGCGCTTTTCTCTCAAATTTATATAAACTCAGGTTTTCCCATGGCATGGCAAGACTTCCCATAATTGTTTTGAGCAATGAAACAGCAGTTGGCATGTTCTGTCTTCATCCTAAGCCGGGCATGTGTTTGTCGGTGGAGATGTCTTGAGCAGCTGATTCTTTAGCATTTATCTTCTGTACCTCCCGCCCTTACCCTCTCGGGGCTTGTCATCTGCTCATCTGGTGACGGCAGGTAAAGCAATGATTAGTCATTAGTGTGATTTGCAGGGTTTCAAAACTCATTTGAGGGTTCTTTGCTTTAATACACAGGACTCAACTGTGTATGGGCACGACTCCCCAATGAAGGATCTCTGTAGTAATAAATAGCATTGGGTTTTCACTGGGGCAGGGGATGAAGAAACACTAGACCCAGACTTCAGGGGGCCTGAAGCAAACCCTGGCCTCCTGAACCCAGAAGGCTGGAGGGCGGGCAGAATATGGATATGAAGTAACCTAGGTAACCAATGACCAATAGAAAGAGACAGTCAGTGACCAATAGGAAAGGGCAATCCTGCTGGAGGCACAGAGAGGCCAATGAGAGACTTGCAGACAATTTCAGAGAATATTTACACCGCTGGCGGGCCGTTGCTTCTGTCTCACCTTCTCTCCTCCGTGAGAGGGACCCACTTCCAACTCTGTTTGGAAGTGATCTAGCTTTCTCTTTGTTCTTCTTAAAGTCTCTCTTTGTTACCCTGGGGGTGGGGATGAGAGGCATGGTATTGAGTTATCATAATCCACAGAAGAGAGTCTGATCTAAGCAGGTTTGTAGAATTCTGTTGAACCAAATTACCAGACCATCTTTCCTGAGACTTCCATTAGTGCTCTCTTCTCTCATTCAGTAGAGTTCCTAATTCTCCTTCTTAGAAAATACATTACATTTGTTTTTCAGCTCTGAATGTTGAGAGGCCTCCAATAGGTCCTGAAAGCACATTATTTCCTCTCCTGGAGTTTCAATGAACTTTTTTTTTGGTAATAGCTCAGTGAAACCGGAGAATAATTGCTTTTTCAGTTAATGTTAAACCAATGGCATTTTTAAATAAGAAGCTGGCAGCGAATGTCAAGCCATAGTGCATTGAAGAGTGGCTTGGCCACTTTGCAACTCACCTCTGAAACATCAGACTTCCTTTGTGGAGCCAAGTTCAGCATTACAGAATAGCACGGTGGAGACGGAGGGGGCGCTGGGAGTTCTGCGGCTCCACCAACTGCTACAGTCTGACTACCCAGCCTTTTTATAACCAAGCAGTTCTTTTGCAAAGACCTAAAGTTCCATTTTCTCACAGTCTGAAAGATATGTGTATTTAAATAGGTTAACGCTAATAAGCTATTTAAATGCTTTCACATTGCTCTCATGTGTATAAAACTTGATAAAACTGGTCTCTCCCACCTTCTCTCCTTCATGAGAGGGACCCATTGCCAACTCTCTCTGGAAGTACTCTAAACTTTCTCTTTAAAAAAAGAAAATTTGATAAAACTTGAGTCAAATTCGGAGTCTACTTCCACTCCCTTTGAAATGCCTTACAGGGGTGTCCAACTTCTGTTGTTTCTGACACACATTGGAAGAAGAAGAGCTGTCCGGGGCTGCACAGTCAATACACAAACACTAACAAAAGCTGATGAGGAAAAAAAAAATCCAAAAAGGATTTTGTGCATAATTTTGTAAATATCTGACACCACAGATAAACAAAACAGGCCTGAAATAATCCGCATTCAGCCCATGGGCCACAGGTCAGACCCGCCTGCAAAATGACAGGAAAGGACTATTTTCCAGCAGCTATCCAAGCATCTAGTGCACTATGCTGATTACTGAAATTAACCATAGCAGAGAAAACCCTTTCCTACCATCTTAATATATTTCAATCAGTCAGCACACTCCTGAAAAACTTACTATTTTATGAGGAAAGGTCTGTACTGGATACAGTGAGGTCTATTTAGTAAAAATGAAACAGTTGGGGTTCTCGCTACATAAAGAATTATATTTAACTCACAGTGGGAAGTATTGCATTTCATTCTAGATGACAGACAAAATGGTTTCTGTGTAGAAAAGAAGAGGTTGAGGCAAGGCGGAGCCTCCTGGTTCTTCAGAACGTGGAGAGTGAAGAAGCAACGTCTAGGAAGTGTTGTAACGGAGGGATCCTGGGGAACCAGACACCCGAGCGTGGCCCTGACTCCAGTTTCAACTGGGTGTTTATTGAGATTCAAACAAAGAAGTGCACAGAAAATGTTTCCGAAGAAAACGTTATAAAACGTGTTACAGTGTGCGGAGGGAGGTGCTGGAAAGGCAGAGGTGCCTGTTTTTCTCTGCGTTGATGTATCTAGTACAGGAAACATGTGGGCTGACGCCTGTTTATTGGTCTGATTAATATCTGCCTTAGCTATTTCTGCCTGGCTAAGTGATTAATTTGTTGTGCATATGGCTGCATCGGTTGCTGCTAACACACATGCCCTCTTTCCTGCTGTGCACGTGACTCCAACTTTGTTGCAGTTTACATGCCCAGCTAATGTCGCAAGGCACAGCTCTGCTGCTGCTCTGGGCACCTGCTCCCTTTGCCCGTGTTGAGGTGTCTTTGTTACCAGCTTCACACACACATTATCAGTGACTCAAAACATCTTTACTATTTCGTTTCAATCACAGTCATAGAGTAAGCAAGGAAGTACAAGGTTAGACATAATAAGAATTTGTAGTGATTACATTTTCCATAATCATGTACTAACATTATTTCATAACGGACAACTGGAATTTGTTCTCCCAGGGGAGGTAGTCTCCCTTTTTAAGGGCTTGAGAGGTTGTCAAGGAGGGATGGGGCAGAGCCAGAACAGCTGGTCAGGGTCGGGTGTGATGTGAGCATTGCTGAGGATTTCTTCTGGGAGATGCACACAGCAGACACAGTCCAGAGAGAGTGAGAGGTCGATTTGAAACCTTAATGCTAAGCTCAGGACTCAAGACTGGGGTCACAGCCTCGGGAGGTCAGAGCTGAGAAGGTAGGAAGGAGAACTCAGAGGAGAGAATGAGAACAACGTGGGGACCAGAGAGACAACTATGAACAGTGAGGTGCTTGATTTGCGCTGCTCCTTAGCAAGGCAGAAGGACCACATGGAGGAAGTCTGTGTGAGTAATAGAAAGTTCTACCCAGTTCTGCCGGTGCTGATGGCTGGTGTGTGTGTGCATGTGTATATATATGTGTATGCACACACGTGTGTGTGTGGTGCATGTGCATGTGTGAAGGACTGTGTCATCTGTGCTGCAGTGTATGTTTAGGAGAACAAAGTTTCATGTGATCTAGAAGACAGTGCCAAATGAATTTGTCACTCAGAACCTAAAATTATCCACGATGGTTAGGCTGAGGTTAATTTCTATTCCATTCTTTTTTCTTTTTATTTTGAGACAGAATCTCACTCTGTCACCCTGGGTAGAGTGCCTTGGTGTCACAGCTCACAGCAACCTCAAACTCCTGGGCTTTAGTGATCCTCCTGCCTCAGCCTCCTGAGTAGCTGGGACTACAGGTGCCCATCACCAAACCTGGCTAGTTTTTCTATTTTTAATAGAGGTGGAGTCTGGTTCTTGCTTAGGCTGGTCTCGAACTCCTGAGCTCAGGCGACCCACCTGGCTTGGCCTCCCAGAGTGCTGGGATCACAGGTGTGAACCACTGTTTTGTTTCACTATTTTGTTGTTGTTCCAGTTAAGACTTTGCCTTAGATCTATATACTAATAGCTTCTCCAATATTTATGTTTTTATATTAAGGATCTTCAACTTAATAAACTTAATAATTGTTTTCTCTTTTTCTAATTGAATTTGAAAGAAGACAGATAGATAATGGTAGATAAATAATTAAGGCAAAAATGTTGATTGATTTTGACATTGACTTCTTGATTACAGCCAAGAGTGTTAGACAATTCATAACTATTATTTTCTTACACATCTTTAGCACTTACTCAGAAAAACACCTGACAACAGACATCAAAAATGGTGCTGCTTATAAACTAGGTAATCCTGCTTCTTGAAATTTACTCCAAGAATATAAAGGTAAACATGGGAAATAGGGAAATAGTAGAAGGAAAGATATCTTCACAGAAATAGTAACTGCAAACTTATTTCCATTTTTAGGCATTGGAACCAACTTAATTTGACAACAATAAAGGGATGATCAAGTGTATATTAAATGACCCACTTAAATGTGAGATTGATAACATTGATGATTATAATTATATACCACACAGGAAAATGCTCATGATAAAGTTACACATAAAATTAAAACAAAGTCTTATATACATATACGGTATATTGGTGTGTATATGTATCTGTATGTGGTTAAAAATGCACACAGGAAAAATACGTTGAAAAAATTATACCAAAATGCTGACAGATGTTAGGGTTCTCCACTTGGGAATATCTTCTCTTTTCTGTCCTCCAATTTCTAAACATGGTTATGTTATATCAAAGAAAACCACAAATAACAATGAAATTAATCATCAACCCTTTAGGTTAAAAAGAAATTTTTTTCTTTTCTTTTCAAAATGAGCCATTAAGTACCATTCAATTTAACAATCTTACTGCTGTATATCTAAAGGAAAAAAGGTAATTTTATAAAAAGGACACCTGCACTGGAATGTTTATAGCAGCACAGTTCACAATTCACGATTTCAAAGAGGTGGAAACAACCCAAGTGCCCACCAATGTGTGAATGGATTAATACAACATGATCTATGCATACCATGGAGTACTACTCAGCCGTAAAAACAAACAAACAAATAAACAAACAAGCAAAAATCCCAGAAGGCAATCTAGTATCTTTTTTGACAACCTGGATGAAACTGGAGACCACTCTTCTAAGTGAACCATCACAAGAATGGAGAAACAAATACATGTACTCAACACCAAATTGGAACTAATCCATCATCACTCAAGTGCACGAATGGACGTCAATCTCAATGAACCTCAGGCTGGGGGTGAGGGAGGGGATGGGTAAATTCACACCTGAAGGGTACAGTGCACACCAGCAGGGTGAAGGGCTTGTAACTCTGACTCAATCTGTACAAAAACGTGTGTATCACTTTGTAAGAAGGAAAAAATATGTGTATCATCTTATAAAAAGGAAAAAATCTTTGTGAGCAACACTTATGTATTGATTATTAATCATCTGCTGTATAGGGTGCTTCAACACAGCATGTTATTTAATCCTATCACTATTTCCATAGAAAAGACACTACTCCTACCTTCATTTTATGGAGTGGGGAAGTGTAGCTTAGAAAGTTAATTGTGTTCATTTAGGTTAAGTACAGCATTAAGTGAGGCCTCACTGCTGACCAATTCTCATCAGAATACAACCTCTTGGCTTGGCACCCATAACAGTTACCATGCCAGCCACATACACTGAGGGTGGTGGGTTAAAACCCAGCCTGGGCCAGCTAAACAACAATGACAACTGCAACAAAAAATGGCTGGGCATTGTTGCAGGTGCCTGTAGTCCCCAGCTACTTGGGAGGCTGAGGCAAGAGAATTGCTCTTAATCCCAAGAGTTTGAGGTTGCTGTGAGCTGTGATATCATAACACTCTACCGAGGGTGACATAGTGAGACTTTGTCTCAAAAAAAAAGAAGACAATCTCTTAAGCAATATACTGTCTGCCTCTAAACAGAAGCTGACAGCTGGGTTATGAACTATATATGTATATTATTCCTTCTAGATTTTGACTTCTCATAAACAGAATTTTCATATGCCTGATTGAATTTTTTGCTCATAATTGGAATATTTGGCGACATGAAGTCAGCTTCCTGGGATCAGAAGTCAGAGAAAGCAAAAAGTCTTTGGCATGTTTCCTGAGGACTAATTTTATTTTCCTCCCCTGCCTAACTCCAAAACTGTGATCACGTTCTTTCCTAACCTCAGAGATCACTCATTTAGGTTTCTTGGGGACAGGATTAGCTGGGCAACTTTCCATGTTCCAAATAGGAGAGTTTCTGGAACCACACACTGTCTGTACATGGGGAAACAGGAGTACTCACTTCTGCTTTGGGAATTGTAAAGGCAAAATAGTCCTGTGACTCTGACCTTGATCCAAGAGGCAATGACAGCCAAATCCTAGGCAACCTTTCCAGTGAGTGGGACTTTCAAGCAGTGTGTGGGTGGTATTTCCTTACTCTTTCCCTAGGACTGTCTGACCCACCCCGTCTGATTAGCTGAGGAATCGTCTGAAAACAACTCTGTATGAGAATTACAGTAGCAACCTTTGTTTGACAGCGAAGAGATTTCCCTGAGCCAAGTCGTCTGACCTAAGGCTGAGGCCTAGTCTTATACTAGAAGACTTGGATTTGTCTCAAAAAGATATTTGTTTATCCTGACTGTTTGGAATTTGAACAAGGGGTAAGGAGGATTTAGCTGACAGTTTCCAAGTGTGGCAGTGTTCATTTGAGTTAGATGGTTAATCAGGGAAAGGACTTTTTTCATCTAAAGTGTTCACACCGTCCCATTATTTATTTATTTTTTTTAAGAATGGAGCTGAGATTTTTGTTTTGGTTTAAAAACAAAAAAGCAGGAGCTCAATTCACAATTACCCAGATGTGGAATCAACCCAAGTGCCCATCAACCCATGAATGGATTAACAAGCAGCGGTATGTGTATACCACGGAATACTACTCAGTCAAAAGAAAAGGTGGAGACTTTACATCTTTTGTGTTTCCTAACACAATCTTCTTAGTAAAGTATCTCAAGAATAAAAAAAGTCCAATGTATTCAATACAATATGAAACCAACATATAAACAACTACCATGCCCCAAATAAAAACACAGGTATAATCTGGAGGGTGGGGGAGAGGGGAGGATGATTGGCAGGATCTCACCTAATGTGCACCGTGTGAGGGTGTTCAGCACTCCCCTTCCCCCAGTTAAGGGCTCAACTACAACTGGAACTTTACCTTAGAAATGAAAACAATATAACCTAAATATCCATACCCTCATATTAATCTGAAATTAAATAAAAATAACAAAACAAAGAGAAGAAGAACAAAACAAAACAAAAACAAAGAGAAGCCCATGTAATATCTCTAAGTCACTTATTACATTGTAGAGTGTTTACAGAATTAAAGAGAAAAATGCAATTTCCATGCTGCTTACAGCAGTTTATAATAGACCTGCTAAGTCACCTTGATTTGTCCAGAGTTGTCTAGTTTTGAAAAATGAAGAACTGAGTAGATTTGGGTGGCATAACGTCCGGCGCTGGTACCATCGGGTCATAGTGTCGGTGTGTGCAGTGAGAAAACACAGAAGCTGCCTTTCTCAGACAAAACATGTTCAATTCTCTCCTCGAATTGCCAGGATTTCACCCAGTAAAGGACCTTCCAGCCTCAGTTTCCAAATTCATATATCCCCTGTTTCTACTGCCTCAAATACTTAAAATGTGCATCGCTTTACCCAGTAATAAGTCATCTTATTGTGATGAAACAAATGGCCTGTAATAGCAAAATTTTTATCGTGTCCTTAATGAACATTGATTACCATCATGATTATAATGATTGTGATCTGTTACAATAAATTTTAAGTAAACACTGCTATACCTGCAAGCAGGCCGAAGATGTGAAATTGATCCAGCACCAAAGTTCTCTTTCTAACCTTCTGCGTCCTCAGCTGCCATTTGTTTTGAAAGGGATTTTAAATAGGCATTAACCGTCTCACAAAACTTGCTTTTTGTACTCAATAATTTATTTCTTGTTAGAACAGTCTTTTAGGCTAATTAAGATGAATTGTTTGTAATTAACGGAAACCTGGCATTCGTAGATTGGCTTGAAGTCTGAATTCTAAATGACTAAAAGAATAGGAACCTGAATATTAGAAAATGATTACTTACTCTGTAATTTGCTGGCCCGAGCAAGTATATATTCATGATTTACTTCACCACGCATGTTTAGTTTCTGGTGTCTGGAGCAGTAACAACATTGAAACAAAACTTTCTTGCTAATTAAGCATTTAAGAAGTAGGCCTTTGAAAAGATCAGATATTCAGGTTGAGTATATCGTAAAAGATTAGAACATTTCTCTAAAATTTGTTCATTGACTTTCCTTGGGGATGTATTTTTCTCCTTGTCCTTTTTACTTTCCTAGTTTCTTCATTTCTTCAACTCCTAGTCTAAATGATATTTTAGATTGGACAAGAGTGTTCAACTGACTGAACTCAGTGACCTTGATTAAATTACATGTATTATTTTTTTTCTACAAAAGCATAGGGTTGAACTAAATGATATTGTAAGGTCCTTTTCATCCTTCAAATTCTGAAATTCCACCTAGCTTTTCTTCATCTCACATTCTCATTGACTCTGAGTCACTCATACAGCCAGGTTTGGATCTGTGATGATCCAGCCCAGTGGCTTTCAGAACATACTGGGAGCAGGAGGCACATTCAGATTCTTGGTCCCTGTCACTGGGTTTAATACACCCCGGGTGGTCTTAAGAATGAGCATGTTAAGAGACCACTTGTGCTGACTCTACCCCTTGTTGGTCAAATGGGTTGGTTACTTGTTTATAAGTCTTACTTAGCAGCACACTGTAGAATTGCAGATTTTACAAGAATCGTCTGGCCTTCATTGAGCATCACCTATCATAAATGAATGAAGTTTAGCTAATATCATTAAAGCCAATTTGTAAAGAATTCAAATGTCTGTTTTTCTTGTCTTTGATAAAAATAATATAAGAAGGGGAAGATATCAAGACAAGAAATGAAACTTCAGTTCTTACTACCAGAAGGAAAATCATTTATTGGTCTCTGTTTGGAGAAGATGATGATTCTAGATCAAAGAGTATGTGAGACCTGGCTGGGTTTCAATGAAGAAAGCTGGTGGATTGAAAGCACGGTTTAAGCCACTGAAAACGTTGGAACATTTTGCTTAGATCTCATTGTATTGCATTCTAAAGGATTTTGAGAAATTAGGAGTTGAGATCCTCAGGTCGACTATGTGTTGGCAGAATCCCCACTGCCCCTTTTGGAGCTGGGGCAGACTCTACACCTTGTCCATTCCCCCTGTCGTAGTTGCTGTGGCCACCTGTGTGCTCATTCGTCCATCGCTATCTTCTATAGGAAACCAACTACTATCTCCTTTTCTGATTTTAAAGACTTTCACTGAAGACCTAAAGCAGTCAGGGACATGTGATGTGCTGGACTCTCTTCTGACTGCGCCTTTACCCATTTCATTGCTGTCTTCTCCCTCATCCTTTTACAAACCTTTAAAGTAGAAATTTCTCCCCTGTCTAAAGTGGACAATGCCCCTCATTGTAATGTTTTCTAAAATTTAATTTCTTGATCACTTGTTAAACACTTAATGTAAGGTACACGTTTCTTCTGCCATTATTATACTCATACTAAAAAAAAAAAAAAAAAAAAAAAAAAACCCTTTATTGAGGAGCTGCTGTGTGCCATGAGGTTATTTTGTTGGTTTATGTACATATTAACAATTTCACATTCTATAACACTAAACAGGAGGAATCCTCCTCAACTCATTCTTCTCTTCAAAGCCAATATATCAATATCTTGATACCAAAGCCAGAAAGGGCACAGCCACAAAAGAAAACTACAGACAAACATCCCTTATGATTATAAATGTAAAAATCTTCAATAAAATAATAGCAAAAAGAATTTAACAGCATATTAAAAAATCCACCATGACCAAGTGGGCTTCACCTCAGGGATACAGAGATGGTTCAACATGCAAATCAATAAATGAGATTTACCACATAAACAGAAGCAAAGATCATATGATACTCTCAATAGATGGAGAAAAAGCATTGCACAAAATTTAACACTGCTTTATAATTAAAAACCCTCAACAAACTAGGCGTAGAAGGAATATACCTCAAAATTGTAAAAAACACATATGAAAACCCCACAGCTAATACAATATTGACTGGGGAAAAGTTAAAAACATTCCCACTTAGGGTTGGAAAAAGAAATGGATGCCCACCATCACCACTTCTATTCAACATAGTGCTGGAAGTCCTGGCCAGAGCAATCAGGTAAGAGAATGAAATGAGTGTTCAAATTGGGAAAGAGAGGATCAAATTATCACTTTTGCTGATGACATAATTTTATATATAGAAAACCCCAAAGATTCCACCAAGGGGCTCCTGGAATTAATAAATAAATTAGTCTCAGTTTACAAAATCAATGTACAAAAATTAATAACATTCCTATACACTATTCTAGCCAAGCTTAGTGTCAAATCAAATTATCAATACATTTACAATAGCTACAGAGAAAATAAAATACCTAGGAATATACTTAACCCAGGAGGTGAAAGATCTCTACAAAGAAAACTGTGAATTAGTGAGGGAAATAATTTCAGGGGATACAAACAAATGTAAAAGCATATCATGCTCATGGATGGATAGAATCACCCAAAGTCATTTACAAATTCAATGAAATCCCCATCAAATTGCCAAAGTCATACTTCCTTTACAAATCAGAAAAAAATAATTGTGTGCTGTGTTTGGAATTAGAAAAGAGCCCAAATAGCCAAACCAGTGTTAAACAAAAAGACCAAAGCTGGAAGCACACATTACCAGACCTCAAACTACACTACAAGGCTGTAGCAACCAAAACAACATGGTACTAGGACAAAAATGGAGACATAGACCAATGGAACAGAACAGAGAGCCCAGATATGAAACCATCTGCACACAGCCAACTAATCTTTGACAAATCAGACAACAATGTATATTGAGCAAAAGAGTCTCTATTCAATAAATGGTGCTGGAAAAATTGGATAGCCATGTGGAGAAGAATGAAACACCTCTCATCACTCACAAAAAATTAATCCAAAATGGATAAAAGACTTAAATATAAGGCATGTAACCATAAGAATTCTAGAAGAGAATGTTGGAAAAACTCTTACAGACATAAGCCTAGGCAAAGAACTTATGAAGAAGACTCCAGTGGCAATCACAGCCACAACAAAAATAAATAAATGAAACTTGATTAAACCGAAAAGGTTCTGCACAAGAAAATAATCAACAGACCAAAAAGGCAGTCTACAGATTGGGAGAAAATATTTGCAAGCTATTCAAGGTTGGACAATTAAGTTTACAAACTCACCCTAGAAAAAGTGCTACATACACCTTCGAGGTCCTCCCCTTGAGAAGCTATACACCAACACCAGTGCCTCGTCCACCCTTCAACGCAGCCACCCCTGCTTGATTTCCACTGAGTTTTTCTTCCCTGTGTGCTCATTGGTTAGTTCCAATTTAATAGTAAGTACATGTGTTGTTTGTTTTTCCATTCTTTAGATCAGTCTTTTTCAATCTTCTTTGCCTCACACACACTTAAATTATGTTGGTAAAAAAAAAAAAAAAGAGCAAAAAAAAAAAAAAGAATATGCTTACTGTGCTTTGAACTTCATTTAAAAATAATTTAATTAATGATCTTTAAAAATTTTCAAGGCCCACCTGAGATCCTCTCATGGCACAGTGTTGAAAATCACTGCTTTAGACACTTCACCTAGGATAGTGGTCTCCAGTTCTGTCCAAATTGTTGCAAAAGGCATTAAGTAAGAAAGGATGGGCCAAAAAATACCTACTGGGTACAGTGAACACTATATGGGTGATGGGCACACTTATAACCTTGACTCAAGCATTGCAAAAGCAATCATGTAACCAAAAACATTTGTACTTCTGTAATAGAAATTTTTTAAAAAGTCACAATAATCCTGAAAGACAGATATTGTGCCATTTTATAGATGAAGAGACTGCAAGATTCAGAGAAGTTTAGACACGTCAGGCTGGTGGCAAGAGTTCCCAAGTACAGAACTGAACTGTGCACTGAATCCAAATATATCCATTATTTAAATGCATGTGATGGTGATGTTAAGATTAATTTCCATAGTTTTAGATGAGGACTGTTCTTTCACAAATTATATCTAGTGGTTAAGAACCCAGGCTCTAGACCAGAAGTGTCTGACCTATAGCCTGGGATGGCTGTGAATGTGGCCCAACCCCAATCACAAACTTACTAAGGCTTTATGAGAATTTTTGTGATTTTCTGGTGGAACTCAATAGCAAGATTATTGAATGTGAGCTATGTAGATGACAACATGGAGTCACAATGTCACGTAAAATAAACACATGTGTGTTCTCTCTTTGCACATGTACGTGGCTTCAGTTTTATGGCGGTCTGGTGCTTCCACTGTCTTCTCAGTGCAGACAGTCAAATTGACACCATCCGATGTTACATGTGCTCAAGGTGACTTGGTGAGGCAGCGACTACCAATAATATTTCAGCCTGTCATTGAAAAGTTAGGCATATAATGTTATTCAGAAGTCAGATAAGCATTCTTATTTTATTATTATCATTGTTATTATTATTTTGAGACAGAGTCTCTTGCTGTCCCCCTGGGTAGAGTGCTGTGGTGTCATAGTTCACAGCAATCTCAAACTTGTGAGCTCAATTGATCCTCCTGTCTAAGCCTCCTGAGTAGCTGGGACTACAGGCACCCACCACCACTCCCAGCTAGTTTTTAGAGACAGGGTCTTACTCTTGTTTAGGCTGGTCTTGAAGTCCTGAGCTCAGGCCATCTTCCCACTTTGGCCACCCAGAGTGCTGGGATTACAGGCATGAGTCCCCTGGACCAGCCTTATCTAATTATGAAGGTACCCTCAGACCTCACTGGCACCTCACATATTGCCTTCTGTGCTCTACGGTCTCTGCCTCACTTTGCATTAGCAGCTAAATGTGGAAGGGCCCACACCTTGCCATCTATTTTCCTGTCAATTAATTTTCATAATAAAAGTAAATATAGTCCTTTATCTATTATTAGTTCTTTAATCCCGGCATGGCTTCTCCAATATCTCAGAAGAAAACAGAACCCCCCAGAAAGAAAAATCACAGATGAAGGAAGATTGTTCAATGTAAAGTGGACAGATGACTACTTTTTGGTCAGGCAAGTAGTAGAGCACTCTGCTTAATTTGTAGACAATTTGTGCAGGTTTCCAGAGACTATGATTGGAAAAGGCAGGCATTACATACAAAAATATGCTGCCAAATTCCATGGGGATAATAATATTTTTATGTCATAGAATTGCTGTGAGTTTGAAGTGAATTGCAAATATGCAAATATACATCGAACAGTCCAGGTACATAATAAGCACTCAGTCTTTATTAGCTATTGTTAGTAGTACTATTATTATTGGAGATTTAAAAAATTAGATGGCAACTATTCCTGTTGTAGAGTGTTCATGAGCTTTTGATGTCGATGATCATCGCTTGCAATTCTGATTACTCAATATTCTCCATTCATAGAGGAGTTCCCTGAAACTGACAGATCCCTGCCCTTAGCTGGTTGATTAGATTCATCCCTGAACACCTCTAATCAGGGTCCTCAGGCTGCTGTCCAGGTGCCAGCTCTCTGATTGCAGAAATGGTGC
This sequence comes from Galago senegalensis, assembly GCA_963575145.1. Taxonomy (NCBI): domain Eukaryota; kingdom Metazoa; phylum Chordata; class Mammalia; order Primates; family Galagidae; genus Galago; species Galago senegalensis. The sequence continues at coordinate 47,647 of CAUYTI010107612.1, forward strand.
ACATTTGGAAGATGCCTGAAATGAAGGCAGTCTGTTGTGGTAAAGATTTCTATCTTTGAAAATTTTGTAGAATATAAGCTGTCTAGCATCCCTTTATTGCAAAAAGTATGAAATTATTCTTATCTGGTTATTTATAATGTGGGACCTGGGATAACAGTGTCAGTGTCAGTAAGAACTCAAGATATTATAAACGTAGGTTCAGAAGTATACTTGTGAGCCTTGATATTCTATAAGAAAATGTTGCCAAGCTCATGGTTGCTGTATGTTAGGCTACAGACAGTAGTTTGAAGTTACATTAGTTGTAGAAACACCACTTTGTTGATGTCAGATACATTTTCCTGAGAGGAAGATTGAAAACAGCTTATGACACAGTTAATCAGAGAGAGATGCCACATTTTTGACATGACATCAGTTCATTTGCTAGGGCTAATAACATTATATTCATCATCTCACATAACAAATGTAGGCAACTCATTCGTGGCAGAGTTTAGCATGCAAATCCTTCTTTTGCTATCTTTTAAGACCAAAATTTAAATTTATAAAACCATGTTTCCAAACCATGACTGTTTATTCTGGGCTTGTGTATTTCTTTGATTGTAAAAGCAGCTCATTATTTTTGTAGCAGTGACATGAGAATATATAACTATGGTGGAGCTCCAACTCTGTATTCAAAGAAGGTCAGTCTCACCCAGGGGAAGTTTAGTGGAACTGGAGCAGAGAGCCAGATAGGAAGGGTATTTCCCTTTGTCAGGCCATGAGAAGCAATAGGTATGAGCAATATTAGGGTCTTAGACATTACAAATCCAGAATGCTATTTCATAATTAACTTATAGTTAATACAAGTAAATAGAAAATAGTTCACTAAATAGATTCCAGATACTTAGGTAAACAGCTGCCGTGAATAGGCCTTAGTTATTTCATCTGCTAAGCGTGGCACAAAACAAATGTGCTGTGTAAGACGTGTTTAGTGGTGAAAGCAATATAAAAGAAGATAACGCTTAAACTGAAAAACACTCCACAAGAACTTATCTGGTGAGGGCCTTCAAGAGCTGCAGACAGAAAATGTTTCTCTCCCAGGTCCCAGACCCTCTGGGCGAGGCTTAAAAACAAGGTGCTTCTTATTAAAAGTTGTGGTCTTGAAAATGTTGTAAATCCTTTTTTTCCCACTCTAAGAGAAACAGAAATAGGAAGTAAGTTTTTTTTTCCTTTTCCTTCCGTTAATTGGGGATCTTCTGTTATCTCTAAAGTGACTTTATTCTTACAAAGAAAGCATAGGATGGAATATGTGTTTAGAAATGTAATAGATGCTTCTTCAAAGAAGTGAATATATGTAATGTACTTGGCAATAGTAAACACTACAAAATGAAAACTTTAACATGGTTAGTTAAAATTTCCATGGCTGGAAATTGTGAATTTAAATAAATACTCTATTAATACCTGCAGCATTTGTAGAAACTTCTGAATATAGTGATTGTGTAATTGAGACACGTCTGAGAGCATGATATTTCTGTTCTATTGAATTCTTGAGTTGGGTAGGTATGAAATGAAGAATTGTGATCAAAATGCTATGGTGGTTTTTCTGATGAATTAGTAAATGTAAGTGATCAGAAAAAAAATGTGTTTTATAACAACAAGTTCCTACAAGATAATCAGTATTGGGTAATGAATATTGGGTAATGAATTCAGGAAACTGTGGTTTGTCTTTGTGAAAAGAGTTGATGGTTCAATGTGGTTATCAGTGTTCATTCTAAGAGTGTCCAACTAGTGAACACATTCAGAAAGAAATGAAAATACTAGAGGGTCCTGGAAAGAGCGAGCAATTGGTTATCTCCTTTGCCCTCAAAGGAATATCTGTAGTCTTGCCAACTAGGCCAGCAAAGGAAACACATGTGTCTTCCAACTGGAGGGGTCAGAAGTCACTAAGACATAGAAACATTCCAGATTCTGTCAATGCCATATATGTTAGTGATCGTACCTACGATCTGTAATAGTTGGTGAATGAACTATTTGGTGTCAAGCCACAAACTCTTCATTATCATTTTGCCCCTAGGTAAGCACAGAAATGGAATGTGAGTGTTTAAAGACTTTTACAGTAATTTAGGAGGATCATTTTATGTTTATTGATTCTAATAATAAAAAAATGGGGGCTGCATCATGTGACTATGGTTTTTGATTTTTTTTATTGGTGCAAATTTATAGGCTACATGTGCAATTTTGTTATGTCCCCAGATTGTGTTGTGGTGAAGCAAGGATCTCTAAGGGTACCCATCATCCCAACAATCTACCACATGGGGCCCTTTTGGTAATTTCTCATTGTCCACCTCTTCTCACCTTTGCTTCATTTCTTTTGTAGCTCAGTTTTCATTTTTTTGGACAGACTATTGCTTTTGCAGCAAACTGGAAAAAACCCTGGAGATTCTTCCTGGTGAGTAAAGAGACTTAAGTTCAGTTTCTACTCAATGGAAGCAGACAGGATAGAACACAGGCAGCAAACTATAATCCATGGACTAAATCCAATCCCCCTGTGCGTTTTGTGTCATGTTTCTTTTCTTTTTTTTTCCTTTTTCTTTTTTTTTCTTTTGAGACAAGAGTTTCACTCTGTCCCCTGGGTTTAACGCTGTAGCATCATGATAGCTCACAACACCTCAAACTCCTGGGCTCAAGAAATCCTCCTGCCTCAGCCTCCCAAGTAGCTGGAACTATAGGCTACCACACCCAACTACTTTCTAATTTTTTAGTAAAAATGGGGTCTTGCTCTTGCTCAGGCTGGTCTCAGACTCCTGAGCTCAGCAGATCCCCCTGCCCCAGCCTCCCAGAATTCTGGGATTACAGGCTTGACGCATTGCACTCAGCCTTCTTTCAAGTTCTGACATTCTACCCATGCACACAGAAACACACAATAGTAATGAATGCCATTTAGCAAGATATCACCACATATAAATATAAACACAACTCTGAGACACTGATATACTGAGGTTATG
>CAUYTI010107617.1:0-23188 GCA_963575145.1 Galago senegalensis
GTTCACAGAGTTGATTCAGGAGAGGAGAAGAGGAGCCCGACACTGGTTCACAGAGTTGATTCAGGAGAGGAGTAGAGGAGCCCGACACTGGTTCACAGAGTTGATTCAGGAGAGGAGTAGAGGAGCCCGACACTGGTTCACAGAGTTGATTCAGGAGAGGAGAAGAGGAGCCCGAAACTGGTTCACAGAGTTGATTCAGGAGAGGAGAAGAGGAGCCCGACACTGGTTTACAGAGTTGATTCAGGAGAGGAGTAGAGGAGCCCGACACTGGTTCACAGAGTTGATTCAGGAGAGGAGAAGAGGAGCCCGACACTGGACACTGGTTCATAGAGTTGATTCAGGGGAAAACCAAACTGAACAATGCAGGCAAATAAGTGCTGGCCTGACCTTTAGTTTTCTGGTTGTTGAACTGTATTTCATCTAAGATGTACGTATTTGGTATTTAGTTGGTTTAAAATTCTACTATGCATTTCAATGTCTTTTTTTTTTTTTTGTACTGTGTTTGTCGGTTTATTTTACCTTTGTATTTATCTGCAGGAAATCCTGGGCTGATGTTACCTTTTTATTTTTTTTTTTTTAGAGACAGAGTCTTACTTTGTCACTGTCGGTAGAGTACTGTGGAATCACAGCTCACAGCAACCTCCAGCTCTTGGACTTAGGCGATTCTCTTGCCTCAGCCTCCCGAGTAGCTGGGACTACCAGTGCCTGCCACAACACCCGGCTATTTTTTTTTTGTGTCTTGCAGTTTGGCCGAGGCCGGGTTTGAACCCACCACCTTCAGCATATGGGGCTGGCGCCCTACTTGCTGAGCCATAGGTGCCGCCCTCCATGTCTTTTTTTTTTATTATTATTAAATGATAGCTGTGTACATTAATGCAATCATGGGGTGCAGTGTGGTATCTTCATATACAATTTGAAATATTTTCATCAAACTGGTTAACTTAGCCTTCATGTCATTTTCTTAGTCATTGTGTTAAGATGTTCATATTCTACTCTTAGAAAGATTCACTTGTACCCTTGTAAGATAAACCATAGAAGTGATCCCTCTAATCACCCTCCCTCTTCTCCCCTCCCCCTCCTCATATTCTGGGTTATAATTACTCACACAGAAAATTTGGAAACTTAGAATGTGTACAAGAGAATTTGTCCTCTATTTGTACATATTTATCTAAGTCTATACAACTTTGCGTTAGTATAGAGTAATAAAGGTTTATGAAGCTTGAATGAAGAATGGGAGCTTTAATTGTACAAATTATTTTTGGATGTAGCATGTGTTTACATTGTATACATCTGGAATGTGCAGTGTTGTTTTTGATCACTGATCTCAGAGAAACAGGAATCAGTGAGGAATATTAATGTCACAACATTCCACTTGAGTAACTACTTTTTTGTTGACAATAAATTCTTTAACCCATATCCAAGCATAACTTTGCCTCAGAGGTGTTTGGGGTTCTTCATGACTAATGTATTTGATAACATGTGTTATATGAAATATCTCATTAAATATCATCATTTATATTCTCAAAAGATTCAATAGCTCTATGTAAGGCTATTAGCACATCATTCCCAGGAAGATAACTATTTTGAAAGTGCACATTGGTTATTTATTCATCTATTAATAAAATCAATACATGATCATTGTAGAAACCTCCCAAAGCTATAAATAACAAGCAGATAACCCTTAATTCCTTCTCTTTCTACTGTTTAATTCTTTGTCATATCCTGATACAGGAAAAAGTTGAATCAAGAAACGGAAAAGCAAATTTTAAGAAATACCTGTAATATACAACAAACTAATGTTCAATTTCATTACCTAAACTTTTTATGAATCTATGCACATAGATAGTCTTTGATTTTTAAGTAATTGTCATTAGTAAGTCATTAGCATTTTTAATTGATGACAAACCATTGTTTCCCTGTTTCTTCCCCAGGGTCCCAGCCTGGGCAATCTTTGAGTTGTTGTAAAGTGAGATTTTGCACTTCCTGCTTCCTGCTATCCTTAAAGAGGAGGAGTGATGTCCCTGTGAGTTTGGGGAAGCGACTGGGTGAATCAGCCGGCCCTTCTCTTTCCTCTGGGGTCTGCTTGCCAACACTACAGATGTCTTCCACACCTACAACCAGAGGCCAATGCTTCTGGCTTGGGGTCTCCTACCCCTGCTTTGCAGGCTGGTTTGGGCACCCATGTCTCTTTGTTTTCCCATACTCCAGCCCAGCTTTAGAAATTCTAAGCTCTTTTTTTTGAGACACAAGTCTCACTCCATCACTCTGGATAGAGTGCTGTGGCAGCACAGCTCACAGAAACCTCCAACTCTTGAGCTTCAAGGATCCTCCTGCCTCAGCCTCCTGAGTAGCTGGGACTATAGAGGCCCACCATCACTAATGGTTAATGGCTAGTTTTTTTATTTATAGTAGAGACAGGGTCTTGCTCTTGTTCAGGCTGCTTTCAAACTCCTAAGCTCAAGAGATCCACCTGCCTCGGCCTCCCAGAGTGCTGGGACTACAGGCAGGAGCCTCTGCGCCAGCCCATAAGCTCCTCTCTACCTTCTATCTATATGATTTCCTCATCAAAACTCACTTGGTTGTGGCTTTGAGAGTGTTGAAGAAATGTGTATTACCATTAGATCTCAACAGCCATTAAGGTAAATACATATGTGAAAATAGCTTTAAGAGACAACTCAGGGAACCAAGTCAGTCAAGAAAATACAAGAAATGGGGGTGTGCACTTCTGATTTTGTACTCTCACATTTGAATATGAAGTTTACACCACAGTGTTAGATCTTTAAACATCTTACAGATTACACGGTATGCATGAGTTTTGTTCTCCAGCATCTCGCTTACGATACAAGTGTTAGAAGGAGTTAATGGGCATGAGCTCACATGGCTGCCCCTTAGCACGTTGCAAACCCTTCCTAACATCCTGTGACTTCGTCTTTTAATGATGTGAGCACAGTTCAGCCAACATCAGACTTCAGGGCACTATCCAGGCTGGTAAACCATGTGGCAGCCGCAGAGCACAGAGAGCTCCCCGCACACGCTAGTCTCCACAGTCACGACTGTAGAATCAATTGTCATTGATTCACACATAAAATTGCAGCATCCTCTTCAACAAATTGGATAATTGCAGGTGCTGAAATGGACCAAAAAAAGAAGGGAAGGATATCTTTGTTCTGCTCGTCTTACCTTTTCAAAATATTTGATCTCATACTCCAGGATGATTCCATTGGGGCGATCGGGTTCTTGCCAAGACAAAGAGATGCTGTTTTTTCCAGTCTTCCCCTTTTTCACATTGGTGACTGGCGAGGGGGCTGAAAAAAATATAAATGTAAAAGTGGCATGAGTCATAAGGCCTGGAAATTAGACCCTTCTCTGTGTATCTGTATTTATATATATTCACATTCTTAGACTGTATCATTAGAAAAATACCAAACAATTACATTTTCTTTTAACTTGTAGCAATTTTACATTCTCTATATAATATTTGCAAAGTTTTTACAAACATAGATCAACTAAATAGCCTGGGGATTTTCTCATAAGATGTACTCCACATTTTCTCCATATAGTTTAGAAGTACAAATGATTTTGTATTTCATTGAATAAAGATGTCCTAGCTGACCTTATTTTTCTTCTATAGTACTAAAACTTATGGAGTCTGCATTGTATATTCCATTACACTGACAGACCCATGAAGACACATAATTATTCTCTTATCTCCACAATACTAAGACTCTTCAATAATTCATTATTTTTGAGATCGCGCAGGCGCTACATTCACTAATAAATTCATATATAAAATATGGTAGGGGCTTTCTTTAAAAAATGTCATTAAATGTGTGGTATGTCTTAATAACAGCTAGACAAAAGTTTTCCTTCATTTCCATTCTGCCCATTTATTTCATTCGAAGTCGTAAACACTTGGGTTTTCATGTCTACCTGGCATGGTGTCTACTAAACTATCTATGTCTCTACTAAAAATTGAAATACTAATTATCTGTTTGGATTTTTTAGTGCACAAAGCATTTGTCTACTTGAGTCAAAGTCGTTTCATCAATCTGAGATGCTCTGAGTTAGGAACATCTAATGTTCAGGAAACACAGCAACATACAGGTGTGAGTTGTGGGCTCCCTAACTCCTTGCAAGCTTGCAGCAAAAGAAGAGATGTACAAGAATTAACAGTAACAGACAAGGAAATCAGTGGATTTTTGTGATGTATTTTGTTCAGTAATGAATGCCATTTTTTTTTTACTTCACTGTCTCAGGATGCTGGAGCAGTGCACACATGTTGGCTCCAGGCATTACTTTTGTACAGCTTGAGTTGAGGTTATCACCACATCCATCCCCAGACAGTGAGCATTACGTTACTTTTGTACAGTTTGAGTTGAGGGTATCACTGCATCTATCCCCAGACAGTGAGCATTACGTTACTTTTGTACAGTTTGAGTTGAGGGTATCACCGCATCCATTCCCAGACAGTGAGCAGTACGTTACTTTTGTACAGCTTGAGTTGAGGGTATCACCGCATCCATCCCCAGACAGGGAGCATTACGTTACTTTTGTACAGAATGAGTTGAGGGTATCACCGCATCCATCCCCAGACAGTGAGCAGTACGTTACTTTTGTACAGGTTGAGTTGAGGGTATCACCGCATCCATCCCCAGACAGGGAGCATTACGTTACTTTTGTACAGAATGAGTTGAGGGTATCACCGCATCCATCCCCAGACAGTGAGCATTACGTTACTTTTGTACAGGTTGAGTTGAGGGTATCACTGCATCTATCCCCAGACAGTGAGCAGTACGTTACTTTTGTACAGCTTGAGTTGAGATTATCACCGCATCCATCCCCAGACAGTGAGCATTACGTTACATTTGTACAGGTTGAGTTGAGGGTATCACCGCATCCATCCCCAGACAGTGAGCATTACGTTACTTTTGTACAGTTTGAGTTGAGGTTATCACCGCATCCATCCCCAGACAGTGAGCATTACGTTACTTTTGTACAGGTTGAGTTGAGGGTATCACCGCATCCATCCCCAGACAGTGAGCAGTATGTTACTTTTGTACAGCTTGAGTTGAGATTATCACCGCATCCATCCCCAGACAGGGAGCATTACGTTACTTTTGTACAGGTTGAGTTGAGGTTATCACCGCATCCATCCCCAGACAGTGAGCATCGTCCTGTTAGGTGTGAATTCACCCAACGCCTCCTGCCCCTTCCACCTGCTCTGCTCCCACTGAATTTTACCACCATATGTGCCATGTGTGGTGATCACTAGCTTCTCATTTAAAAGTGAGCTCGTGTGGTGTTTGTTTTTCCATTCTTGTGATACTTCCCTCAGGAGGACGGTCTCCCTTCCCACCCAGGTCGTTACGAAAGGCATTATTAGCTCTCCATTTTATTATGGCTGAGCCAGGGGTCCTCAAACTTTTTAAACAGGGGGCCAGTTCACTGTCCCTCAGACTCGGGGCCGAACTGCGGGCCCCGAGACAAGTCCGCTGCTAGCAGGACAGGCAGCAGTGGCAAAAAACACCCAGCAGGCCAGATAAATGTCCTAGGTGGGCCTCATGTGGCCCATGGGCCGTAGTTTGAGGACACCTGGCTGAGCAGTATTCCGTGGTGGACACACACCACATTTTATTAATCACGTGTGGGTGGGCACTTGGTTTATTTCCCCATCTTTGTGATTGTGAATTTTGTTGCTATAAACCTTCAAAAGCAAGTGTCTTTTTTATACAATAATGTTTTTTCCTTTGGGGTAAATATCCAGTCATAGGATTGCTGGATCAAATGGTAGGTCTACTTTTAGTTCTCTGAGACGTCCCCACACTGCTTTCCCTGGAGGCTGTACTGGTTGGCAGTCCCACCAGCAGAGCATACGTGCCCCTTTCTCTAAGCATCTATGCCAGGATCTGTTGTTTGGACACTCAGATAAAAGACATTTTCTCTGGGCTTAGGTGATATCTCATTGTGGTTTTGATTTACATTTCCCTGGTAATTAGAGACACTGAGTATTTTTAACATGTTTATTGGACATTAATCTATCTACTTTTGAAAAACATTTGCTCATGTCTTTTGCCCATTTTTTGTAATGGAATTGTTTGATGTCTTCTTGCTGATATGTTGAGTTCTTTGTAGATGCTGGTTATTAGCCCTTTACTGGATATAGAGCAAATATTTTCTCCCGTTTTGCAGATTGTCTATTGACTCTATCAACTGTTTCCTTGGCTGCACAGAAGCTTTTTAATTTCTGTTCAATGTAGTGCTGGAAATCCTTACCAGAGAAGGAAATAAAAGCGAATTCAAATGGGTGGGGGGAAGTCAAATATCGCTTGTTGCTGACAATATGATCTTATATCTAGAAAACCCCAAAGACTCCACCAAGAACTCCTGGAATTGATGAATAATTCAGTAGCGTCTCAGGTTACAAAATCCATGTACACAAATCAGTAGCATTCCTAGACACCAACAACAGTCAAGCTGGAAATCAAACCAGAGGCTCGATGCCTTTCACGATAGCAACAAAGAAAATAAAATATGCAGGAACATATCCGATGAGGGCAATAAAAGACCTGTACGGGGAGCAGTAGGAAGCCCTGAGGAGGGAAATCACAGTGGACACAAACAAGTGGAAGAACATCAAACTCGTGGATTGGCGAAATCAATATTGTTCAAGTGTCTGTCTATATTATCCAGAGCAATTACAGATTCAATGCACTCTCCACTAAAATATCAATGCTATTTTTTGAAGATCTAGAAAAAATGATTTTTGTGCTTTGTATGGAACCAGAAAAGACCCTGAATAGCCAAAGCAACCTTAGAAAGAAAAGGACAAATTTGGAGGCATCACCTTATCAGACTGCAAGCTATACTACAAAGTATAGTCACCAAAACAGCACAGAACAAAAACAGAAACACAGACCAGTGGCTATTAACAGAAAATCCAGGTACGAAAACTTCCCCATATCACCATCTGATCTTTGACAAAGCAGAAAAAAAGAGTCCCAATTCCACAAATGGTGCTGGGAAACTGGGTGACCAGATGTAAAAGATGGAGACAGGATCTACACCTCTTGACACTCACAAAAATTAGTTCACGGTGGATAACAGACTCAAACCTAAGGCAAGAAATTATAAGAACTCTAGACCTCAGGCAAGAAATTACAAGAACTCTAGAAGGATAGATTGGAAAAACTCTTATAGATACCAGCTTAAAAAAGAGTTTATGAAGACCCCAAAGGCAGCAGCACAGCAACAAAAATAAATGAGACCTATCTTAAGTAGTGAATATTTTTATCAATTACAGTAGAACCTCTGTAACTTGACCACCCAACATACTTTAACAAACTGGCCAATATACAGAGGTGGTCAGCTGGAGGAATGAGGTCTGCTGTCCTGATATGTACATGTGGTGCATGTGTGGTCCATGAAAACTAAGTCGGCTTAAGGAAGTGGTCAGTTTAGGGAGGGGGTCAGCTATGAAAGTTCTTCTGTATCTTAATCATACATAATACTCTCTTTCTCATTATTTCTATACATTTATAAAAATGCAACCATATATCATAAAAATCCAGACAAAGGCCAGATCTTCAAAGTTTTTTACTCACTTTCGTACAATGAAATCATGTCTTTCTTATAGAGAGTTGTCAGTTTTCATCTAATGAAATGATGGTGTGGTATCTTTCTTTTCATAAATTATATTTAACATGTAAGACCCATGACGGGAGAAACGGAACTGCTTTAGTCACTGCTGTGCTTCCAGGATGATGACATTACTCTGCATATAGAAAGCTGTTGACAGATAACTGAATGAGTGAGTGACAGTTACACACATCAGCATCATAACGCATCCTTCAAAACTGAGTCTGACTCATCACAGGTGCACATGCTAAGATACTAATACCTGTGAATTTGGGCTTTATCTTAGAACTTAGGTATTTAATAACACAATCAACCATTTAAAAGTGAAGATATCAGATAAATATCAACACAGACACAACCTGGACACAGCCAGCTTAATGTAGAATATTTTATTTACCTGTATCCATTAACGTTAATGCCAGTAACTTCCAAACTGAGTTTTCCAGCACCTGGGACCTGCTGATGGGCTGCCCAGCGTGAATGATGGCCACCCTCCACCCTGGCAAAGTGGTTCACAGGCACTGAGCATATTAGCTGACTGCAACCGGCCTTGCCGGCCTCCAGGGCCATCTTCAGTCTCTCTCACTGTCTCTCTCCCTGATACCTCCTGCTCATTCCCTGCCCACTCAACCTTTTATCGAGTAAACCCAGTGTCAAATGAAAAGGAAGACTTAGAGCATTTCTGCTTATAAAATTTAGATGAATGGTGTCAAATCATAAAACTATGGCCACACCTGTGTAAGAAGAGGAAAAAAATACCAAAGAAAAATCACACTGTGAAGAGTCCAAAATAATTTTTATAACGACAGAGTTGTACCTTTCAGACACATGGAAATATTCTAGACGGTCTTGTATTTAGATTCCGTGTTTGAGTTGATCTTCGAATGCTGGAATAATATGCAGAATACCTATCCTTTAGGCTAGTAACAGTTCCCACTATGAAATAACTATCCTGTTTGTTTGAATTTCTTCAATAAACTTTCAAATTTAGAATAGTTTTCTATATACACAAAAACAGGAAAATAATAGACTTCCTGTACACCTTACATAGGATCCTCTAGTGAAAGTATAGCACATTAATCCATTTACATGGTCACAATTAATGAACCAATATTGATAAATTATTATTGACTAAAGTCAAAACTTTATTCAGATTTCTTTTTCTTTTTCTTTCTTTCTTTCTTTCTTTTTTTTTTTTTTTTTGGAGACAGAAAGTCTCACTTTATTGCCCTTGGTAGAGTGCTGTGGCGTAACAGCTCACAGCAACCTCCAACTTCTGGGCTTAGGCGATTCTCCTACCTCAGCCTCCCAAGTAGCTGGGACTACACGTGTCCACCACAACACCTGGTTATTTTTTGTTGCAGTTTGGCCAGGGCCAGGTTTGAACCCACCACCCACCATCCTCAGTATAAGGCCAGCGTCCTACTCACTGAGCCACAGGCACCGCCCAAATGTGAGCATTTTAACTTGTGCACCTCTATACATATTTTATACGGCCATTTACACCTACATTAAACTAGACACAAATACACATTAATGCTTGCAACTCTGGTCAGTTATCACGTGGGCCCATCCAGACTCCTCATCTTACTGGTCTGTGACCTCCCGACTCCAGCAGCCACTCCCATCATCTGCCATCCAGGGATGTAATCATTCTAGTCTCTTCAGCTTATGTACCTATAACTTTCCACTTCAACAGTGGTGCTCAACATCTCCATCTAAATACTTGCTTAATTCCAGCACATATGTCCTCAAGAGGAAAACCTTCCACTTATTTTTGGCACAGCACAATAAAGGTATAACTCAGAGTTGGAGACCAGCCTGAGCAAGACTGAGACCCTCATCTCTACTAAAAATAAAAAGAACTAGTTGGGTGTCACGGGGCACCTGCAGTCTCGGCTACTTGGGAGGCTGAAACAGGAGGACCACTCCAGCTCAGAAGTCGTTTGATGTTGTTGTAAGCTGTGATGACACCAGTACAGTCTATTCAGAAGAGAATGATACTCTCTCTCATTAAAAAAAAAGAAAAGAAAAGAAGAGAAAGGAAGAAAGAAAAGTAGGTGTAATTATATGAAAATTCAGTATAAGTTGGATACACGTATTAAAATGATGGGGATATTAGAATAAATAATGTTATCAAAGTATTTTAAAGAAATCTAGAGGTTTCTGGGGTAAATAAATAAGGAATTGGAAGTTAAGTGACTTTTAACTTAGTTCATACTCTATAATCATAACTACTTATACAAAAGACAGCTACTGAAAATCTTTTAAATATTATGCATGTATATGTGCATATTTATAACAGAATTATATATGCATAAGTTTAGTAATTATGAAAGCTTTTTTTGATATATTCTCTTACTAAACCACAGACTTTTGGAATGGTGACAGAGAAAGGGTGAGTTTAGATCTAATGACTCTGATGAACCTTTTCACAAAGGTGGGAAAGAGAGAAGGAAGAAGAAGAAAAAGAAGCTCTAAATAATCTATTAAACTGAGATATAGCTCTAGAATATTCAGAGAAATTGCCTTATGAAAGAATAGAAAACTTAAATTCAATCCATTTGTCTTCACTTGCGTTAACTCCATAGCTACATAGAGAGAAACAGCCAGGTTCACCTTTCAGAGCTAGTTTAATAGAACTGTCTAATTACTTTGCTTTATTTATTTTAGAGAACGCATCTTTCATTTAAAAGTAAGTAAATGGGAAAGTAGATTTCCTAAAGTAAATGAGAATTGCAGTTGCTGAATTATCTTATAAACATGCTTAAAATTATGTACATGTTAAATGAGGCAGATATTTTAATATATATATATGTCTCCCTAAATACATAGATGATATTTTATATGCAGGGTGGCCATACATTTTGTGTGCAATTTAATTTTAAATAGCATACAAACTTTATGGCCACCCTGCATTTGTGTAAGATATAAATAGAATACAAATATATGCTTATGATATAATTAACGTAGCCTTCCGACTCTGTTGCCATTTGGTATAAGCAGAGCAAGGAGAAAACTATAGTTCATTGGCAAAACACCTGCTGCCTACCGTGGTCTCCACAAAAGAAAAGAAGGCACTTTGAAGGTTTTGTTGTCAAACAAAACTTGAATCTCCTCATTCAGACAAAAACCTACAATCACTCCACCATAAAAGCCTGCAGCTGGGTCTTTTGATATATGATCCCAGTGAAGTTTTAAAATGGCCATTTCATAAAAACTTGGCCTTAACGGCCAGTAGCTCTAGAGAGATGCCTTTTTGAACAGAAAGAACTTATGAACTGAAATGTCTCATTAGGTATAGTTTTTTACAAAGACTTGAACGTTATAAAATATTGAAAAGTAATGGATTCAGCAGGAAATAAAAGTAACTTAATTGCAAAGAAGTAGTTTTTGATGTTTTAGGATTAAGCCACATTTTTCAAATATTGTTATAAAGTCACCTATAGGATGATGCTACTTAGGAGAAAAAATGATAATAAAAATACAGAACTATATCACTGACTTTTATAGTCATACCTTTCAGCAAAAACAACAGTGAAATTATAATACCAAATATTAAACTATAACAAGGTATAAAATGACAACATGCCTCTTCCTGAATAGCAAAATTAATCCTACAGCAAATAAATTAGGCTAGAATTTGGTTTCCTTTTATTAGACACAGGGGCCTTATCTCAACAATTATTTCATCCTAACCACAATAACCATTTTATGAGAAACAAAATGTTAGTAATTTTCAAAGTAACCTTTAAAATGAGTCTATCTAACAAATAATGCAGCACAATTGGAAAACTTTAGTGAACATGGTATACTCAGTTACACTACAGTCAAGGGAATACAGTCCCATACCCAATTTTCAATACTGTCTTATCAATATTAAAACTCAGTTATGGAATATGACAATTATTTTGTACAAGGATAAGCAGCAATTAGGTCTAAAAACACATTTTCATAGCTCATGGTTTTTTTTTTTTTAATAAGAAAAACTTTAATTTTTTAAATCCTCCTACCAATCCACATTACATAAGTTCTTATTACTTATAGGATAAGCCACTAACAGCAACTAAGCCATCAAGTAGCAACCAATTCAATTCTAAATTACATCAAAATTTTCACAGTCCAAATTAATCTAATCCAGCGTTTTGAAAAGCAAAACAAACACATCATAAATATGGACAACTACTTGTTTTTTGTTCCCATTTCCCACTGGTCTTAATCTTACATAGCTAGCTATGAATAGGAATCCCTTGACTGACCAGGAATTGTGATAATAAGTGATCATTTATCCATTCATTGTTTAAAGGACAAGACTGGATTCCCATCCCACTATTAAAATTCAGAGCCATTCCATCTTCTTTCCCTAAATTTATTCTCTCTGAAGCCATCTGCCAAGATTCCTACAAAATCTGAAGTTGGGCCAGCAGACACAAAAAATTAAACTTTATAAGTACAGAATAACCCGGGAGATTTACTGTTTATCAGCTGCGCTCATAAACGTCCCAATCACAAAACTGTAAATAGCATAATTCCTAGCAGCAAAATGGCAGCCTGGAAGTAAAGAAAATACAGGATTAACAATTACAACCTTTGAAGTCCAGAAGAAAGCCAAATTAGAGCATTGTGTTCCAAATTAGTGGTGTTATCAGATATTTAATTCCTCAGCTGTTACCATGGGACTATTTTTAGGGAACCAAACCAGATTATCTCCACATTGTGGGAAATATTTCAAATTCAAGTTGCATTTAACTTCATTTACTACTCAGAGGATCCCACAGAGCGAATCTGAAAGACAACAAAATATGGCACTATCTGTTTGTCATTGGAAGTTTAAATGGGATAAGCTCCACATTTTTTGCTCCACTGGAACAATGGTTTGTGTTCATAGTTACAGAACATGTAAATAAAATGCCATAATCCTGGGGGCCAAATGCCTAAAATGATGCATTTTTTTAAAAATCAGTGATTAGAACAAGTGAAGGCTAAATTTTGCTGAGCGAATGGCTTAAAAAATGCTGGTTAAATAAAGGAAAAAAACCATGCATGGCTGAACAGAGGGAGGAAGGGGTTATTTTAATTGCCCTACTGTGACAGTACATATTTATATTAAATATTAGGTTAGAATTTGTTTTCCATTTATTACTTATTTTTAAGCACTTTACATACATAAACTCATTCAATTATCTTTATATTCCTAGGAAGTAGAAATGATTATCATCCCTTTTTGAGCTACGGCAAAGTAATTTGTCTAAGTTCAGCCCACCAGGAATTAGCAGCCACTGTAATCTTGCCTCAGACTTTGAATCTTTCTATATCACTTTGTAGAATAATGAAAGAATAGCTGATGGTGGAGCTGTTACACTTGATGTGTAATTTCTCATCAGATTATGCTGGAGATTATTCAGATTATCTCATTTTTCCTTTAAATATTTAACAACCTGGTATTTGTTCAGTTTCCTTAGTGTTTTGATAAAATCTGGCTGCAGGAAAAAATGTAAACAATAAAAAAAGACCATTCAAAAGTGGGCGAAATACATACACAGATTTTTCTTAAAGGAAGATAAATAAACACATGAAAAAGTTCCATATCACTAATTAGGGACATACAAATTAAAATCATAATGAGATCTCACATTACCACAGTCTGAATGGCCAGATAATAGTAAAACTTCCAAAAATAATAGATGCTGGTGCTGTTATAGTGAAAAGGGAAGGCTTATTCACTGCTAGTGGGAATTTAAATTAGTACAATCTCTCTGAAAACAGGACAGGCAGAAATTCCTCAAAGCACTGCGTGTGTGTGTGTGTGTGTGTGTGTGTGTGTGTGTGTGTGTGTATGGTATCCCATGGCCATAAAAAGGAATTAAATGATATCTTTTGCAGCAATATATATGAAATTAGAGACCCATTATCCTAAGTGAAATACTTCAAGAAAGGATAAACAAATATCACATGTGCTATTTATAAAAGGGACCTAAAAGATGGATATATATGATCCTACAAAGAACACTGGAAATTAAGAATGGGGAAGGTTGGGAGGATAAGTGATTTTAAAAAATCCTTTTTGGATACAATGTACACTGCTCAGGTGATGGACACAAAAACAACCCCTAACTTCACCACCATACAATTAATTCATCTATGTAACAGGAAACATTATACGCCCTAAATTTATAAAACTGACTAAGTAAGTAAATAAAGGCAAACAACAGTCTTTAATAAGTATTAGGCAACTTTTTGTTAAAAATGTCTCATCCTATGACACATAATTGTGTCTAGTCTGAGCTGTTACTGAAAACAAACGATCACAACCATTTTATCTACCATAATGCATCTAGACGATAGGTTTAAAATATAGGAGTGATGCCTTGTACACTTCTGTACTGTAGAACTTGAAACTTATCTTCTGAGATGCCCTAAGTTAAATCCTTGTCCTCACAACCATTCATGGCAGGTGTGTAATGAGTGACCTTCCTGCTGTGCAGAACCGTCAGGGAAGGGCGGATTCAGAGGGATTCTCTGCTCTTACAACGTAAAGCCAGTTTTCTCTACTCCTCAAAAATGCATATTTAAACAATTTGTGGCACGTATTTTGTTACAGATAGCCATAAATAGTCTATACTTTATATATATTTTACAAACTTAGATATTTCACAATTAATAATTAAGAAGTTGTGTTCTGGCAGGACCCAGCAGGAATCTGAACATTCAGGTGTGAACTTCCTTCTTCTTAATGCCACTACATTCCTTTCCCCCAAATGCAAACTATCTCTTGTTTTGAATGTGTAAGAGGCTCACAGAGAGAAGAAAAAGAGTGCTATTAATAACTCTCTTTTTACCCCTCTCTCTCCAGCTGGAGAAGAAGGAGCCATGGTGTGCCCAGGACTAAACCACCCGATGCATCAAGAAGCCAGTGAAACAAGAAGCAGGTGCAAGATATTTCCCACCAGGAGTGAAGATGTAATATCATCATTAAAAGCATAATGGAATCCTGCTTTTTCAGAATCGATAGATAAAACTAACAAATGCCAGTTTTCTTGTGGATGAACTTTTATTTAAAAAAACAAAAGGAGGTAAATTGAAAACACCTTCATGAATGCCTGTGAAACCCTAGTTGGGAATCATCGCACCAGCCTGGACTGCTGTGTTGGGTTCCCTTTTTCAATTAATGCATTTATTTTTCCTTTCTTCTTTTGACATTAATCTATCCGTTATCATTGCCTCCTACTGCCTGGTGTAAATTGTACCTTATTTTTATATAAAGTAAGTAAATTAACTAATGTATACACTCATAAGTGACAAATAAATACATATGTAAATATACACGGTTATTTTGTACCAATCTGTTTTATATACCTACAGCTCATGAATGGAGGAGCTAAGATTTAAACTCAGAAATGTCTGATTCTCAAGGCTGTTCACTCAATGATTCTACACGTAGTGATGTAAGTTGGCGTTTAGTCAAATTACTGCCCAGGGTAATGGAGTGTAGTGACCCGTATATACGTATATAACTTTCACCAACTCCAAGCATCACATATAGATTGTTAAGTATCTAAACTTGTGCAAAACAAAGAAATATTAGGTACCATTGAGCACTGAAGCAGATTCTTCTAGTTCATTAAAAACACGGTGTGGTATTTATTTTTAACACATTCTCTACATATGTACCACGTTGTTTACCTAAAAATGACTTCAGTGATATAAACAGCTTTCCTATTCAATAAAAATAGAATCTAAACATAATCTAGTTAAAGTTCAGGCTTCATATTAAAATATACACAAATATCCAGCAAAATATTCTAAGGCCCAAACTAATTATTAAGCCTCTATTTTGAAAAACAAAGTTCTAAGATCACAGTAATATCTTTGATATCCCTTAGAGCGTATGCTGATACATTTACGTTGGCCAGAATATCAGCGGGTGACTCTGAACTCCATTCATCCAGACAGTCACATTCTAACACTATCCTATTAGCTTCTGATTGGTGCTAGAACAGATCACGCTAGCTTAGTGACTTAAAACAACACAAATGTATTATCTTACAGTTCAAAAGGTGAGATGCCTGAAAGACAGGTATTGGCAGGGCTCAGCAGAAAAGTCCACTGTTGGGCCTTCTCCCGCTGCTATAGACCCTGCCGTTCCTTGGCTCTAGCCCCTTCCTGGGAAGTTCACCACTCCAGCCTCTGGGGAGACACACGTGGTCACACCCTCTCTGTCTAACCCTAATGCTATTGCCTCCCTTTTATAAAAACCCAATCTGAACATTGTTAACTTTGTCACATGAACAAAGTTATTTTTCCCATTTAAGGTAATACACTCAGAGATTCTAGGGAGTAAGTTGTGGATATTTCTTGGAGGAGGGGGACAATATTCAGCCTAGAATACTTACATGTGTTCTGATTTTCATTTTATTTGCAGTGTTTAATATATACAACATCATGGGCTTTCTAACTCCACATGATACTAGTTTAGGATAATATGATAATATTTCTATTAGGAATTGTTCTATGTACATATAAAACTATATCTTTATTATACATATCCACATATTTTTCATGAGGCTACTTAAACACAGAGTGTTGATATCTTTTTTTGGATTTATTCATTCAGGTTTTATTCTTGCAAATTCATCTAATCTCCCGAGAAATATGACCATATGCTTCTAAAATGCATTGATTTTCTTTGCTTCTCCAAATCACTTCTCCATTCATCACTTGCCTTCTACAGAAATTAGCACAACTCTGCCATCAACTGTTTTGAAATTCTAATGGAAAAGCCAAAAATTCCCCATTGACTCCAGCTTACTATGTCATAGCCCATGTTGCTAGTCAATTGTTATGTTGAAACAAGACTTTCATTTTTTATAAGACCATAAAGTACCCAAAGAGGGCACATTCTATTCAGAGAGGCTTTTACATGATTTTTTCCAACCTGTTCCAGAAAATTACAAAAAACCCCACAATGTTTTGTTAATATGTAATGAAATGAAGGCTGTAAAGAAGACAACACAAAAATACAGGTTCCCGTGTTTTCTAATTGCCCTCCCTCTATGCAAATTGTAGTATATGTAGGTAAAGAAATTCGCCATCAATTGTCAATATTATACATAAAAGCCGTATAAAAGAAAAAGCAAATGGCTCATATTATCCAAATCTTAACACTTAGTCATAAACTATACATATACCTGGGCAAGTTTATGTATGTTTTATTACCATGCATTCAACCCCAACTCACCATCGCCGAGAGTTCTAGGTTTGTATAAATGGGTGACGGGATCAGCACATGACTGTTCTCACTATCACAGGTTTCCCCGCACACGTGGGAAGCAGTTTCACTGATCAGACCACACGTCATGGCCAAGGGTAATGTCTGTGGTGTTTCCATAAAGACGCACGCTTGAAGGCATAACAAACAGTCCTCGTAGCATTTATATGGCCTTCTTCATTGTCAAAGTATTTTTTAAGTATAGACGATACTAAGAAATCAAAGTATTACAAGATCGACGCTGATTCTTATGGAGGATAGAAGGGAGCTGAGTTATCTAATTACGTTGACAGATTCTATTAATACCCCCAAGGAAAGTAATGGTTATATGAAAACAAGCACTTTCCCAGGAGTGGCTGGGCTATACCCCTTCCCGCCCCATGTGGTCGGAGGAGGAGGCTCTGTGGCTGCCAGGATCCCCACCTCTTCAAAGACAGCTTAGCTTCTGCCACCAGCCTAGTATTAGGGCACACCGGTGAGCCATCTTTTGTCGCAAAATTAGGGTACTAGAGAGAACAGATTCTCTCTACTTTTCTCTCTGAAGCTTAAAAACACTCTGCAAGTTCAGAAATTAAGTACTAGAAAGAAAAACATCCATCTAGAATGGGGAATCAGTTCCCTGCCCAGTGGTCCTGTGTATGGACCGTCAGTCAGTTAAACACCTGCATTAATGACAATGAACTATTCTGTACAATTTTAAATATAATTTTTCTACTCTCTGCTCTTAAACATTTATCATACTGTTATAGTTAAATGAAAAACTTTTTCTCAATGATGGTAGACATTGTAATATTCACAATAAACAGTAATAACCATCCTCAGTGGTTAAATAACTATAAATGAGATGGAGTTCCCTGTCCAGGTAGACCAAGCTATTATCGGTAAGAATTGCTTAACCTGACTTATATTTATAGGAGGTAGGTTGCTTTGGGCAGATTCATCTTTTCTAAAGGTTGTTCAGATAAAATAGATCTTGGAGAATAAGGCCTACAATATAAATTATTATACATAAATAATTTCTATTCTTAAAATAGTATTTAATACTTTAGAGAAATGATTCTATTCTGTCTGACTCCTATCAAAGGCTACTAAAATGTAATGCTTTTTATAAACACTAAAGTGTAACTAATCTCTCGTGATAGATAATTTCTTGAGACGCTTCTATGTTAAGTGGAGTCTTTCGCTCATATTTAAAAATTCCTATCTACTTAGAGGATTCAGTGATTGTATCTCCTTATGAATAAATCATCTCCCAATAAGTGATTGGAAGTATTGATGAGACAACCCAAAGAGATTGATGAAAGAAAAATAATTCAGCACTACATGTGTATTAAGAGTAATGTGGGATTTGATGTTTTTTATTCTACACATGCACAAAATTCAGTAAAAAATAAAAAATTAGACCAAATAATACAGCACCTATGTTTGAATGCACGTATTTTAAACAGTCAAATTAGCATAAGCTAATGTAAATACAAGGTGACCACCACCACAACTAACTTCGACTAAGTAGTCAGGACTGCTGTCCATGACTAACTTGTACCTCCTGAGATGTGGGAAGTTGAATAACTCTCTGATCAGCTATGAACTTCCAATTTTCACTTTATTCTTTCATGAGGAAAAAGTACCAGGCTTTTGATCTGCACATTTACATCATAATAGCCCAGTCTGGGAGAAAAGGAATCTCTTTTTACAGTAGTCCTTGCCAGGAATTTGTGAATGCTGTGGTAATTTTTGCCAAAGGTGCCAAAAAATTACTGAAAGGGATATTTTAGGAATATTTAAACATAAAAAATAAAAGTAAAAAATTTATCACAAGAAAAACTAAGTACTAACACAATTATAAATTATTATATTTTCACTTCCTCTCTTTCTTACCTATGTGTTACAAAGACATTTTTCTCAATCTTATTCTAGAACCTCACTTCTAAAACAAACCCATTCTCAACAAAGACATTCTAGCTCTTGCCAGGCAGGGCATGCAACCCATGCACAGAGGCCACCCCTCTTACAAACTCTGGGAAACCTCCCCAAACGGGCTTTTGGGGTGTCCATCACCCAACATTAAGATTAGGCATTGGTTTTTTCAATTCATTAAGAAAGATTCATTAAATCTGGAATGATATGAAAATAGTACTCTGTACCCCATGATTGCATTAATGTACAAAGTTATGCTATAAGAAATAAAAAAAATCTGGAACGATACATAAAGAGTAAAAAAAAAAAAAACAATTGATGAGATGATACTTCCAATTGTTTTATTAAAATAAAGTTGACCTTTTTTTTTTTTTGCAGTTTTTAGATGACGGCCATTTTGAACCTGCCACCTCCAGCATATGGGGCCGGCACCATACTCCTTTGGACCACAGGCGCTGCCCTAAAATTGACTGTATTTTATTAGAAATATCAAGTGAGAATTTTTAAAGTCCACAATAACTAGAGTATGACCAAAATTTCTAAAACAGAAGCAAAATGACCCATCTGCTGACTACCAAGTTACTTGTGGTATTTCAAACTTGTTTCCAATTATGAAACTGGATTCTCTATTGGATTCAAGAATGTACTTGGAATCTGGCTTCAGCTCTGCAAAAATGTAGGAGGATCAGAAATCCTTGCAGTGATGTTAGAAAGTCATTTCTAAAATAGGCATTACATCAGATTAGCTAACTCACAAATTCAAAGAATTAAATGTAATGCTAAAATAATTTAAATAATAAAATCTCTGGATTAAACATGTAGAAAACACATGTAAAGGATTTACACAGTAAAAATATAAGCATCCTTTATTTTCTTTCTTGTGATATCTTATTAAGTCTCATTGAGATCATACTGCATCATTTCAGAAATGAAATCCTCTGGTTTCAGAATTGAAAATATATATATTTGTTCATATAACATCATAGTAGAATCATTCCTTCACTTAAGAAAATGCTTGCAGGGAACATACCACTATTTTACTTGCTAGGAACATAGCTGTAAACAACTCATATTTATAGGAGCAAGGCTGATATCTTTTTCAGGCTAATATTCAAAATGCTATCAATTTATGTATAAACTTATTCATTTACTGATCCAGAGGTCGGCAGGAATAATCATACAAATACTTCAAAAATACTGTGTGTTAAGCTCAGGTTACTACAAAACTTCACATTTTAAGCTATTTTCCTCCATGGGAACATCCTGTGTTAATTAAATTAATTAATTATTTAGGCAAGCTCATTTACTTCTTGGCATTTTTCACAGTAGTATATATATTAATGTAAACATAAGTATGAATATAAATACATACGCATATCCATGTATTTACGCATGCACACACATACATATATCGTGTTTCCCTAAAAATAAGACCTACCCCAACAATAAGCCCTAGCAGGATTTCTATGCATTTGATAAATATAAGCCCTACCCCAATAATAAGACCTAGTGATGGGCATGGATATGCAGCATATCTGCATAGCTATACCATGCATTTTGGCACAGAGAGAAGACATCCCCTGAAAATAAGCCCTAGTGTGTCTTCTTGAGAAAAAATAAATATAAGACAGTGTCTTATTTTTGGGGAAACATGGTACTTGTACAGACACGGTTTTGTAATTGTTCCTCTTCTTTGGAATACTTTCCCACATTTGCCTCTAAAATCTGAGCTGAAGGCTTTGGGGACAGAAGAAGTGATGTGGGGCATGGAGTTGAGGAGAGTTACAAATGGCACAGATGAGGAAACGGGGGCTGAAGCTTAACATGGGAATTTTCCATTGGGAAAACAGGGTAGGTACCACCAGGGCTCATGATGTGTAAGTACAAAGCCCGAGAGTTGAAAGCTGTTTTCTTACACTGAGCGGTGTCTTGTGTTATGAAGGATACATGGGGGGAGAGAGTAGGACGAGGCTGGAGCCAGCGTGGAAACCAGGCAATGTGGGATGCCTGACTCTACAATCAGGTTAGTTGGCATCGTGTCATCACTGTTCTCATGCCTCTCTCTCTCTCTCTTTTTTTGAGTATATAAGTGTCTATAAAGAGATTATAAGCTTCTGAAGACAGTGACCAGTCATCTACAATTTTACACCCCAGATCCTAATGCAAACAGTTGTGCCTGGACACATGGGCCCCATGTGGTAAAGGTGTGAGATTCCAAGTGCTGACTGGCCTGGTGGAGCTGGGGGCAGGATGATAAAGGCAAACCTGCCCAATGCCAACGAGAATATCTGCAGAATCCAAGAGAAATGAGATCAGAGTGGGCTGCTGGAGACCGGGTTTCAGCTGGCAAACCAATGAGAGCACAGGTAGCCAGAAAAAGAAAGAGAGGGCATTTCACCAAGGAAAGTTTGTAAAATAACAAAAAGTAGTAACCTATAAAGATGTTTAAAGATGGCTCGATGCCTGTGGCTCAAGCAGCTAAGGCACCAGCCACATACACCTGAGCTGGCAGGTTCGAATCCAACCTGGGCCTGACAAACAACAATGACAACTACAACCAAAAAATAGCCGGGTGTTGTGGCAGGTGCCTGGGGTCCCAGCTACTTGGGAGGCGGAGGTAGGACACTTGCTTAAGCCCAGGAGTTGGAGGTTGCTGTGAGCTGTGATGCCACGGCATTCTACCCAAGGTGACAACTTGAGGCTCTCAATAACTAAATAAAAAGATGTTTAAAGCGCTGTCCCTTTTGTATTGAAGGGATTGAAGATGAACGTTATGATATGATCAATGTATCAAGGGCTTTGTAAATGAGAATGAGATTAGATTCAAGCCATGAGAAACTGACATATATAGAAGTGTGTGTGTGTGTTTGTGCGTGAGCATGTGTGTGTACGTGTGTGTTTGTGTGTGAGCATGTGTGTGTACGTGTGTGTTTGTGTGTATTTGTGCGTGTGTATCTTGTCTAGAGCAGATATGCTGCATCTTCTACAGTCATTACAACCAAGAAAATAATAAAGCAAAAAGATATCTCTTTAAAAGTCTATGGCATATCTGGGATAGAAAGGAGTTCAGCAAACCAAACTGAGACGATCAGAAACCATAACATCATTAATTTTTAAAAGATGGAAGAAAAATAAAATGATCCCTAATAATGGTTTCTTTCCATTTTTAAAATAACCCAATGTGATACTGCTCAGACTCCGAAGCTGTGATCACCCCCCACCAGAACACCTCTCATTTTCTTATGATAAATGAGGACCTACCCAATTGAAAGCCTCAAGGTCATCATGCCCCCTACACTAAAATATTAAATTAATCCCAAACTAAATTGATCATGCATGCCCACCAGGTAATTTCTAGTGAGCTGTTTTTCATCTTTCCTCGCCTGTGTTCTGATGCCTACATTTCTCAGGGTCTTGAAATCTGACTCAACAGTTCAACACCCTCTAATGGCAAGTTGCTACCGTCATCTATAAATTTCAAGCCCCCTGCCTGGCTGCCTGCATCAACCTCCCTAAGCTCTGCTTCTGGTTCCACCTCCAGAGATCACATGCCGTCTCTGCCAGATGATCTCCCACCGGCCGCTCAGCTCAGAAGGTCCTGTCAGCCCCCACCTGGGAACAGCCTTGTCAGCACAGAAGGAAGAGGTAGCAGGGTGGCTGGCCAGAGATACCAGCTGCCACATTGTCTCAGAAAGGAGAAGTTTTAGAAGAAAAGGAAAAGAATAAAGAAACAAGCACAGATCAGTTGTAATTCTGAGGGACAAGTGCCAGAATCTACCAGGGAAACCACAGGAATAAGTTGCAGAACATAACAGAACAGAAAAGAGAGAGACGGGCAGCAGAGATGAGCCCCCGGGGCTGGAAGCCCAGTGGGCAGGGGAGACGGGCTGCTTTCCACCCCCTTCCCCACACCTCTGGCAGTGAACAGCCTCCTGAGCTTTGTACTCTAACAAACCCAAGAGCAGCTGCAGCCAGAGGACTGGGAGCTCTTCTTAAAGACAAAGCCCTCGGTGACCAGCCTCCCCTTGGGGTTGCTTCCTGTTACTAAAACCCAAGCCAAGATGGCAGGGCCTTGGTGCTGTACCCCATGTCTTCCCCAGAGGGCCCCAGCAGAAGGATTGAGGCAGTTAATATTTGGAGACAGCTGTAACTGCTGACACTCATATATAGCTTACATAACTCTACACATGGCAGTATCTAATTTTTTTTTTTTTTTTTTTTTGAGACAGAGCCTCAAGCTGTCCCCCTGGGTAGAGTGCCATAGCATTACAGCTCACAGCAACCTCCAACTCCTGGGCTCAAGCGAGTCTCCTGCCTCCGCCTCCCGAGTAGCTGGGACCACAGGCGCCCGCCACAACACCCGGCTAT